>BJCO01660560.1:0-14774 GCA_018326465.1 Flaveria floridana | reverse complement strand
TTCATCTCAAATCTCTCTAAGATGTCATTGACATACTTGGATTGATTGATGAAGAATCCTTCCTTCAATTGCTTCACCTGAATTCTAAGGAAGAAATCCATTCTCCTATGGAACTCATTTCAAACTTCTTCTTCATAATGCTTTCAAAGTCTTTGCACATTTGGTCATTTGAAGAACCAAATATGATGTCATCAACATAGACTTGAACAAGCAAAATGTCATTTCTAGACTTTCTAATGAAGAGAGTCTTGTCAATGGTACCTTTGGTGTAGCCACTCTTCAGAAGAAATTGAGACAAAGTCTCATACCACAACCTAGGTGCTTGGTGCAGCCCATATAAAGCTTTATCCAGTTTGCATACATAGTTGGGATGATGTGGGTCTTTGAATCCTGGAGGTTGGCATACATAGATTTCCTTATCTATATCCCCATATAGAAAGGCACACTTGACATCAAGTTGGTAGACAGTAAAGTTCTTGGATGCTGCATAAGCAAGGAAGATCCTAACCGCCTCAAGTCTTGCAACAGGTGTAAAGACATCAGTATAATCGATTCCTTCCTCTTGGGTGTATCCTTGAACTACTAATCTTGCCTTATTCTTGATAATCAAGCCTCTATCATCTTTCTTGTTTCTGAAAACCCGTTTAGTGCCTATGGGTACTTGACCAGATGGTAGTGGGCATAACTTCCAGACCTTTTTTCTTCTGAATTGAATCAGCTCCTCCTGCATCGATTCTACCCACTACTATCTTTCAAGTAAGATGATATAAGATATGGTAGTCATGACATGTCCATGACTTTGATACCAGCTGGAAGCCTATGACTAAAGCATATACTACAATGCTAAAGTTAAGGTATCTTAGATAAAGTATTATATAAGATATGGTAGTCATGACATGTCCATGACTTACCTGTTGTTACTAACTTAAGTTGGTAACTGAACTACCTAATAAAGGTAAACAGTTGAATAAAGTATGGTCAACTACATGGCTTTTGAGAAAACGCCATGCAGTATATCAGAGGTCTGCAGCAGAGTGTCAGAAGGCCCATACTTATGTCCACTAGTTCATAGCAGACTCTTCCGAAGGATAAGTTGGCTTCGGAAGAACAAGTTCTTCCGAGAACACTTATACTTTGGAAAAGACTGCATCTTCCGAGGCTTGATGAACTTCATACTTCGGAAGCAGTCTTCAAGTTTCTTCTCTTAAGACTTTATCTTCGGAAGGAGATGTCTTTGGAAGTAGAGCTTTGTCTTCGGAAGTTGATGTTTCACTTTATCTTCGGAAGTACTCTACAACCTTCAGAAGTTTCATGCTAAGCTTCGGAAGCCTTTATACATAGTACCAAAAATTGTCTAAGTGAATTGGTTTTGATTGCACCAGCCTTCTTCTTGATCCAACACTTATATATGCTCTTAAGCATCCATGTGTTTCCCCACACTTGCATATTTGCCTCTGGTGATTGCAATTAGCAAAACAAACCAAAAACAAAGAAGAAATATCCTAAAACTAAATAAAACTCACTTTTGTAGGAATCACGGTTGCTTTAGCATATGCAACAAGCCTTTTAAGCCACTCGGTAGGCCCGAGTGGACGAGTGAAGTCTCGTGAGGGTTTCTAGTGAACACACCCACAAAGTTCTTCGGGTTGCCTCCCGTAAGCGCTAAGTTTTAGGTCTTCATCCAGACCGTACCTATCACCACTAAGGTGGTCTTATTGAGTGTTTTTCTCCATAGTGCTCTTCAACTAGTTGCTTCTCATGATTTGATAGATCTTCTTGTTCACTCCAACATTGATAAAAAATCTTTCCTTTGTCCCTTAAGTTCACCAGATCTGGTGATTTACCCATCTTCACCTTTCGGCTCAGGTTATCATTCCTCGTTACTTCCACCTTGGCATTCTCCTCCTTTTCAACATCTTTGGCTTCAACGCTATAAGTGTCAAAACCAATCTTATTGGTGATGTCCTCACTTACATATGAAATATAAGGGGGAACACACCCGTTATTAGCATCTATTGTATAACAATCATCATTAACAACATAAGTAATTGATTTTGATAACACATTAAAAGACAACTTACGATTTTTGAAGGTCATGTCAATTACTCCTTCTCGGCAGTTGATTTGAGTCTTGGCTGTTGCCAAGCATGGTCGACCCAAGATTACCTTTGGTTGCTCGTTCGAATTAACTGGTGCATAATCAAGCACTATAAAGTCCATCGAGTAATAGAACTCTCCTAACTCGATTATCACACCTTAACCATCCCCCGGGGGTGTTTCCATGTCGAATCAGCGAGAACCACCATGTTATCGGTTTTAGTAATGGACCAAAATCATATTGGTCATACAAACTCCCTGGAAGGATGTTCATCCCAGCTCCATAATCTAAAAGTACCTATTTGATTTTAAATTTCCCAACTCGAATGGAAATGAATGGTGCACTTGGGTCACTTTCTTCTACTTCATCACCTTTCTCGTCATTACTTGCAACTACTTGAGAAAGAGAGGTTAAATCATCATCAATACATTTAGAGTTAGGAAGAAAAATAACCGAGTTTATGTGCATATTTTTATTTGACCCAGCAGCTTGATGTTGTGGGTTGACTTGGGTGTTACTTGGTAATTTGCCCGGATCTCTTCTAGATGATTCTTCCGTCAATTCCCCCTCTTTTTGGTCAATGTTGCTATTGATTTGTCTCTTATCTCATTATCCTTTTTTATTTCTTTAAGAACTTCTAGAATAGTATTAAATTGGGAATTTGTGAAATTGTCACTTGAGGATCCAGTTTGTTGATTTTGGCCTTGTTGTTGATAATTCTTCTATTGGTATCCACCTTGATTGTATTGGCCCTTTTATTGATACCCATTTTGGTTGTAACCTTATTGGTAGTTTCCTTGATTGTAATTTTGTTGACGGCCCTGATATTGATTGTTTCCTTAGAAGTTGGGTTCAATTGAGTGTTTGGGTTGCCATACTTGAGGTTTGGATGATTACGGAAGCCCGGATGATATGTGTTTGAATTCATATCATATGGTTTCCTTGACTCTCCCTGAATTTGGTTAACTTCTTCATTCGCACCAAGGTGTGCCTGACATGTTATTGCAATATGACCAATATTATTACAAAGTTGACATACCTCATATTCTAATGACACATTTGCAACTCCAGCTTGAACCTTCATAAATGCCGCCATTTGGCTTTCTAGCACGTTAATTCTATCATTTGGGGTAGAACTATGGATCACTTTTACCACCGGGTGTTTAGCTCTTCGTCTCTTTTGAGCTTGTTTCTTGGAATTGACAGCCACCCTTTCCAAAATATCCCAATCCACATCCTCATGGTTTCATGCAAATGATCCTCCACTTGTTTCTTGCACGTCTCTAGCATCATCAACTGATAACCCTTCATAGAAGACTGATATGAGCTCCCATTTTTCAATTCCATGGTGTGGGCACGTTCTCAATAGTTCCTTGAATCTTGTGAATGCCTCATAGAGGGTTTCTCCCGATTGTTGTTGGAAAGTTCTAATTGCTTTACAAGCATCACTTGTGTTTTGTTGAGTATAATATTCTTCCAAAAATTGTTCTTGCATTTGCCGCCAATTGTAAATGCTTACTAAAGGTAATGCCAAGAACCTTTTCTCGGTCTTTCAAGGTAAATTGGAAGAGAACTAATTTAATTTCATCTTGAGAAAAACCTTGACCACTACCAATTGTTATACACACTGCTTCAAATTCTGCTATACGTAAATAGGGTTCCTCGGTAGCTCTTCCATGAAAACTAGGGAGGTATTGTAACGTATGGGGTCTCCCGTCGAATTGCCTTTCTCTTGCAAGAGGTTGTACGATTGGAGAAGCATTCACAGCTATGGCAGGATGGAAGTGACTATCCAAGACTTGAACAGGAAATTGTTGGTAACCTTGATTACCAGGAACACCATTGAATGGTCTATTGCCTCTGTAGTTTAATTTGGTGGTGGTGGTCTATTCACTGCTCCTTGACCAATGTTTCCATATGGAGGTGGTTGATGACCTCCATAGCCCAATCTCTTGCTCCTCTAGGTATATCATATCCTCTTTCGGCATAAAATCCATCCTTCTCATTCAATCCCCCATCCCAATCATCTACTCTAACACATTGGTACTCATCATGGTAGGATTCTTCATTCTCAACAGAAGGTTCAACCCGATCAGCCAGATTACGTTGTTTTGGTTGAGCACGGTTAGGGTTGTTTAGGCCTTCTGGTTGGTTAGGCTCGGGATTAAATGGAAAGAAATTTTGAAATGGTGGTGGTAGTTGTTGATGTAGAGGGGGTGGTGGTGGAGGTGGTTGTTCACCTTGGTTGTTTCCGGGATTAAGATTGTCCATCGTTTGTGGTGGATGGCTTTCAGGTGTTTTAGACAATCTTTGAAGAATACGACGTGCTCTTGTAGAACCTGTTTCTTCTTTAAAATGAGTATCACCCCTTTTAGATGGGGTAATCACTGTTTTTGCTCTTTGATTTGCTTGGTTTTGCCTTGCTGCTTTTTTCACTTCCGGATCGAATATCAGAGGTGATTTCCTTCCAAAGTGTCTTGTATGCATAACCTGTCTCTACACACCAAGAGAAAACCAAGAGTAGTAACACTTTGCGCACGTATTCCCCGGCAACGACGCCATTTTGATCGTGTTGTCGTGATTGGATAAAAAACAAGTTAATATTAAAGACTTAGCTACCTATAACTAGTACGAGTAAGTAAGGTCGTCTCCACAGGAAATTGGTGGAAAGTGTAAAGCTTTATATCTAAAAACTTGAAACACAAAACAAAAATGCTAAAAAGCAAATATTTTTCGGGTTTGATTTAAGCAGAAAGGTAAATTGAATGAAAATAATTAAGAAAGCAACAAACTTGATAATTGGTTTTAAAACTTATAAGAAAAAGGCAACCACTTTCAAGATTCAAGTTCAAAGATACACACTTGGCTTTATAAGAAAAGATTGCGAATCACGTAGACATGATTTTGCAAAATTTTTTGATTAAAGTGATAATTATGAAACAAACTTTTAAGACTCTTCGTTCACACAATTACCAACTCATTTATGCAAAGAATTCACATACATGACAAACTGCTCACGATGCAAGAAAACTGGATGCGAATGAAAGCACACAAATACTTAAACATAAACAATTCTTTTAACTTTAAACAAACATACAATTATATTATTGTGTCAAGAGAACATAACAAAACATCAATTCAAAATAAACATAGTGCTTCACTTACAAGAACTCTCCTCCCGAAAGTGATTACGAGCGAACTAGTCGCTCATTGGCATGATTGGTCATCAAAAGGTTTATTGGATGTTGTTAATGTTTGATTCGGGTAAAACCGTGGTGAAAAGAACTACCGGAATCGCCTTGAGAACCTCTAAAATTCATATGTAAAAAGTGCCCTTCGAAACCCTAATGATTGGGTTCAAATAGGGAAGAAAATACGGTGACCCCGGCATATCATACTCCGGTTGTGAAGTTTTACGAAGCTTTTTCACTGGATTTTGTTCAGGATAAGCTGACTAATATGGTGACCAGTGTATGATACGGTGGTGGATACGATGACTGATACGGTGGTCAGAGTATGATACGGTGGTGGATACGGTGAGTGATACGGTGATGCCTGATTGACTTGATTTTACTCCATCTTTCGTGTAATTACCCATCCGGTCCTTTCACTTGCTCCAATACTTCCGTAAAGCTCCTAAAATATGTATTTTTGTGTTCTAGCACCTGCACACATTAACACTCTCAAAGTATACATGTTCGACACTAATATTTGTATAAAATAAAGACATTAACCATTATAAGTATTGAACAAACACCCTCCTATCAGAGTCATATTATTAAACACTTTGCACATATTCTCTGTGGAGACGTCTTACTTACTCATACATAATAAAGGCAGCCAAGACTGATATATTAACTAGTTTTTGATTGAGTCTCGACAAGCATATCAAAATGGTATCATTGCCAGGGAATTAGTGCGCTTAGTGTTTAATTGTTTCTATTTGCTTTTCTTAAAAATTTATAAAAAATCAAAGAAGATATTATTTTTCTATTTTTTCTTGAGTAAATTACATTTTTCATCTTTTAGGTCTATAGAAAATTTTAGGTTTTATCCTTAAACTAAAGAAATTACAATAAACATCATTTACGTTTGAAAAAGTTTGCACGTTTCGTCATTTCCTCTAACGGGCGTTAATTTTGTCCGTTAAATCAGGTCATGTGAAGCAATTTAGTCATTTTAACCCATATGAATATTAAAACAGTAAAATAAACATAGACCCACTAAATACATAAAAAAATATAATTATACCATAATAATCCAAATCATAATCATCTTCACCATCCATCACCACTACCACGACCAGTACTACCACCAGTACCACCACCATCATCATCACCACCACCACCACCACTCATCTGCCATCCTCATTATCCAAAACAACCATTGTTATCCATCGTAGATACCCCTTTTCCACCCACAAGATCATTATGTTAACCCCAAATCATCTTGTTACCTAACAAACCTTAAATCTAATATTTGAGACCGATTTGAATACATAGCTTCGAGATAACCCATTGATCTGACCGTACACACAAAGAACATTGCCCATCCGCCACCACTGTAAAGCTACCATTATATTTGCGATTGAAGATGGTGTGTGGTGTGTGGATTTAGCTCAACTGAGATAGTCTCCAACCACATATCTGAAATCTTAAAGCTCATCCCCATCTGAAATCAACCCATTCGGTTCATCCCGGAGACGAGGTGACAGCCAGGCGAGAGTGGTGGTTAAGTTGTGGCCGGTGGTGATGCCGTTTGAACAAAAATAGAGATGAAGAGATAGGTGTGAATAAATCTATTGGATCTTTTGGTCGCCGGAGAGGATGAGTTCACCGGAGATGTGAACAAGATGATGAATGGGTGGCTCTAAGGTGACTTTGGGGTTGCTCTATGGTAGTGGTGAAGGTAGCTGACGAAGAGTGAGAGTGACAACTTTTTGTAGGTGGTGGTTTGGAATTATTGAGTAGTGGTTTTGTGATGGTGGTAAGGATATTCAACATTTGGTTTAATTTATTAATATAAATATAGAGAAAAAAACTAAATTTTTAATATTATAAATATACATAAATACCCTCACGTGCAAGTCACATAACTGGGTTTAAAAGCATAATTTAACGTCCATTAATGAAAAGGATAAAATTTATAAACTTTTTTTAAATATAAATGATGTTTATTGTAATTTTTTTAGTTTAAGGACGAAACTGAAATTTGCTACAAAACGAACGGACGAAAAATGTTATTTACTCTTTTTTCTTTTTAATTTGTTTTCTTATTCAGTATTACATGGGTGTTTTGTGTTTTCTGAATTGCAGGTAACCATTATGTTAATGCATAGAAGATTTTTAGAAAGAACATCGAGACTCGATCAAAAACAAATTAATATATCGGTCTTGACTACTTTTATTGTATAAGGGTAACTAAGGTCGTCTACACAGGAAATATGTGAAAAGTATTTAACAATATGACTCGATCAACTTAAAGACACAAACTTTAAGATTTAAAAATTTAAACTTTGAATGAATTAAAGATCATATGTGCATAAAGCAATAAACTATGAAACTAATTTACATAAATAATGAAAAATAATTACTTTTGGGTTCCAATTGTGGAAGATCAAAAATAATTTTTTTTACATTGTGTCCCACTAAAGTTTTGTTTTTGCCACAAAAGTTAAAAATTTGTTTTAGTATTGATGGCCATCGTGAAGTTTTTGTCTTTTTTTTGTCTTATTTATAATTTAGATTTATAAATTTCATTTAGCTTAAATAAATAAAATACAGAATTTTGAGTATTATTTTTATGCGGGACAACGGTTTTTAAAGTTCGATTTAGTTACTTTCATGTTCGGTTTTTATAGGAACGTGAAAGCTATTACGATATGTTTGTGTGTCTTTCTTAATGACTTATGGTTTTACCCTGTAATGACAACCGTTACGTTTTTTTATGCATCTCTAGATATTAGTGATCTTAGCGGAATTCCCCGTGCAACTTGTGAAGCAGAAAACCTAGTATGATTTAAACTAAACATGCAATTTTAAAACGTTTTTGATATTATTTATCATCACATGTTCCGATCAAATTTACTTCCTAAAACATCAAGTGTTGGTCTAAGTCTGTGTTCTAACAGTTATTTGCTTTATAATCAACAACTAGTTTTTTACCCACCGCACGTTGCGGTGGTACCGTACATGGTGTGATAGAGTACAAACTATAATCAACCTGACTCCTTTCAGAACTAAATTTATGTCAAAACGTAAAATAACTCGAACTTATATTGCTGAATAAAAACATGTTATATTTGAACTGACTCTTTTCAAAACAAATTTAGGTCGGAATGTAGATCAATCCAAAACATAAACGCAAAAAACACATACGTGGCGCCATATGCGACGTGATAAAGTATATATTACAACCACACCCGACTCGTTTAGGACTAAATTTAAGTCGAAACGTATATACCATCAATGAAATGTATTATAGTTTATATAAGTTTACTTTAATACATTTATACCGTCCAATGTACATATTATATTTGACCCGGCCTGTTTTTCCAAACAATAAACAAATACAATAAAAGACAAAAATGAGCGTTCATTTAGTTTCTAACTTATATACATATATATCTATATAACTAAATTTGCGTTGAAATGCGCGTATTTATACCGTCGAATTATATTTGACACAACTCGTTTCGGAACGAAATTTACCTCGAAACGTATGTACCATCGAATGAAATGTATTATATATGACAAGACGTGTAAATTTACGTTGAGACATATTCACACTGTCAAATAAAAGTATTATATTTGACCTAGTCGTTTTCCCAAACAATAAACAATTTTTCCAACCAATAAATAAAAACGATAAAAGAAAAAAATAATTGTTCATGTAGTTTCTAAATATAAGCATAAATATAAAAAAATCTTGTGGCCAAAGTTAAAGACATCATAGAATATGGTTTAAAAGAATTATATTAAAAAGAAGTCCCGGCAGAGCAAAGGGCCGTAGGTGATAGCGTGTTTTGCTTCTTATCTAAAGAAGGCACCCTTAGGGCTTTCTATTTGATTGTATCGAAAGACCTAATGAATTGAGATTTCCTTATTGGTTCAGGTTATTTAGGGGAAAGCGGATCATTTATGATGAAGAGTTGCATCCTTGTTAAAGAAACCAAACTCCTCTATTCATGTATTTTGATTTATTAATATTAACTAGTGTTTATTCTTTGATGCACGTTGCGCGTCTTGAAAGCGAGGCCCAGACATAGTCGGTTGTGCCTGCACGTCAGAAACGACTGGCACAACAAGGTAACCGACACCAATTTTTTTGTGTCATCACAGCCACAAAACAACTAAAACAAAGATCCTAGAAAGTATTACCCAAAAATATTAGACGACTAACCTAAACATTATCGACTTCACCAACTAATAACTATATTCCAAAGAAAAAAAACTCTTAGACGTGGCTTGCACATCATCATCGAGCAAACAATTTTATACGTCCAACATAACAGTTTAAGAATACAGAAATTCAGTTGAACATGGTCGACAAAACAGCAGAACCAGCACAGGACACCAACAACAGTCGGTTAAGGTGCTTGGAGACTCAGGAAGGCAACCACATTGCGGCTGCATTGTACACGGATGCCACGCCAAAACAACGAAGACATCAACCCCTCTGCATCACGGTCTCAATTGGATTACAGACGTATCTCAGATGAATCCTCAAAATACACATACATACAAATGGGTTCTCAGATGACGAATCTTCATCATCATAGAACCAAAACAGGGTTCAGATCTGAAAATCCAAACAGAAGTGCCAACAAATGACAAGAGTCACCACTTGGTGGCCAAGACGGTGATCATCTAAAAACGACCATGCAGGCACCGACCACAGCAACGATACCACCGCCTGCTCCACCTCAACCAAAAAGGGAAGGCGGAGCGTCAATAGAGCCGAAAGCCACCGCTTTGGTGATGGCATGCGAAATAAAGATGCAAGTGGCCGCAGGACGACCACGGCCACCGCCTTCCCTACCATGAACAGCAATGGCGGCTTGTACCCGCCGTCCAAACCCTAAACCATGGAAAATAGTCTTTCTTTAAAAAGCAACATACGCATAAGGGTTTTGCAGCCGGCTAGAACCAAGGAACGAACATCTAGCCGGAAACGGCGGTGGAACCAAGGGGCGAAGGTTCAGCCGGAGCAAAAGGCCCCCCGTACACCCCCATCATCAAAAAAAAAGTTTGCAAAATAGAAGAGGAAGATCGGACGTAGAGCAAGATCGGAGCGCAAAAACGTGACCAAGCATGCCGTCGCCAACCGTCGCCGCCGACCCAACAGCAAGACTGAGCACAATCGAAGCCCAAAAACACGACCAAGCATGTCGTCAACGTCCGTTGCCGCCGAGATCGGAGCACAGAAATGCGACTAAGCATGCCGCCGCTGAGATCGGGTCACGAAACGTGACTAAGCATGCCGCCGTCGGCCGCCGCCGCCCGTCGGGCTCCGGTCACCCTCACATCCTCTCTCTCTTTCTTAACTCATTACCTTATATATTAAAAAAGCAAGATCACATCCTCTCTCTCTCTCTCAACTCATATATGTAAAAAAACTGAAGCAAAGGGGGTATAATGGAAAGTCTCAAAAGCTATGTGATGTAATTTCAAAAGATCAAAAAACAAGTGCTGATGGTCTTGTTTTTTTCATATATAGGGTACTACTGGTATTTTCCTTCTCCGCGTGTGATGACCAACTCGAAACGATTTAGAACTCTATGCTCGGGCTTAGAACTAGTGCTCGGTTGTGGCTACCAACCATAATCGGCAGCCACATCCATGCAACCGACCCCAGTCCGGTAAACAAGCGACAGTGCACCGAGCAAGGTGGTGCGTGGCATCGCCGCTGCCGCCGACATTCTCAGAGGCACAGATAAAGGGGCAAAAATCGAAGGTGATGCATCGATCACTCGGTAGTACACTAATCATCCGATTGTGTACACCAAAAATATAAGCAACGTACGGGAAACGGAGAAACGGCAAGCAAGGTGGAGCCGCCATGGCGTCGGCCGTCTTCAACACCACCAACCTCGCATACGTCCGTTTTCTCTCTACAATGAGTCTTTCTGTATGTAAATAGAGTAGGGAGGACCAAATATGCAAATCATGATAACTTATGTGGTGAAAACTCCAAAACCAAAAAGATTCATGCTTCTTTCATTTGCTTTTTAAATATTTAAAGTTAGTTCTATGAATATATGATGTGAAGACATCACGAAACATCAGTGAAGATACACGTCATAATTACCACATTACTGCTCGAAATATGATTAAGCCAATTTTAACAACTTACAGCACATTAAACGCGAAATTCATAATTAGAAAGCAATTGATACTGATGGACAGATTGCCTGTTGAGTTAACTGGTCATATAATATCATCAGTGAGCGAGCGTAAAGTTGAAGTTTGAACATGATGTCTGTCTACGTAACAACGAGGAACTGAACCCGAACGTCGAATTTTCCAAATCAAACAACAGAAAGTTATCCTCAATCTGATACGTCCCGATCACAATCGCGTGTTCACTCGTCGCGCCACCATCAACAAACGCCAGACACGCCACTTCATCCGTCACTTGCTTGATGGAGTTAGTGGTAGATATGGTCCACTTCTTCCCATCCTGCAGGACCAAATCAACATCCGGTACTCTTACACCAACATTAGTACCATTAACCATAGTGTTAAAACAAAGCCCAAATGGTGCGACCGACTTTGCACGTGGGATTCGTTTTGTAACCCTAGAAAACCGACGAACAACGTTGTTGTAAACGTCGGTCCTAAGCTCGGTATAAGGGGTTAGTGTACTTATCTTTGTAGTGGTATTCGCAGGAACGCTGATAGTTCTGTTTTTAATCATAATAGCGTCGACACCGATGAAGTACCCAAAAGAATTTGGTTGCTTGAGTAACATGGTATAAGAAAGTAAACTCCTTATGTCATTAGATTGTGGTGGAAGATAATAAGGACCATTTCCTAAGAAAAGAACCCCGGGGGTAGACGATGTACTAGGTAAACATAGACCTATAATGTTTCCAACCGGATCTTGTAAATACGCTGGTATCGCGTATGGCGATGAAGAAAGCGCGATCACACCAACGACATATAAAGGGAACAGATCAAATGTCCAAGGTGCAGTAGATCCGACAATAGGAAAAATGATATGCATATCAGACAAAACATGTCTACCACCGTCACTTATGTTAAACATTGATTGATCATAGGTTAGTATACTTTGGCTACACGATTTGGTAACCGGGTTGATGATGTTAACGGTGCAAAACTCACAATCGTGATAGCCTTCGTATAATGAGTGATTGGTTGGCGGGGGGCAGGAAGGGCTTTGGTATGAGTACGTGGTTCGTAAATCGGTGCATGGGAATTCATCGCATGTGAGGGCCTCAGGGCAGGCCCCGCAGCCCTCTTGGCGCGGGTAGCTGTAGCGCCATGTGAATGGTGCATCGAGGTCTATGAGCAAGTCCTGTGGGGATGAGAAGTTAAAATAGGTGTGAGCGCTATAGGCGCTTTCGTTATGTTTATTAACTTGAACAACTAGGGACGATGAAGATGACGGTGTCGATGCATACACGGTGGCTGAGGATTCGTGTTCATGAGAGATGAAGGCTAGAATGATAGCAAGTAATTGTATAAGCACAAACATGATTGAAACTATGGAATACTGCATTGGTTTTTTTTTCCTTCTCATCTATTTAACAAGCCAAAAGGTAACGGGAACATTAAGAAAGGCTTTTCCAGACTTGTTGAGGTGTTTTTCTATATATAAATGTAAGTGTTACATTAACAACATTACAACGTACAATACATACACAAAAATTGTCATCTTATAATAATATACATTAGAAGCTGGTCAATTATATTATCAGTTCGACTTGTTTTTATCTAATAATTATGATTTAAAGTTTTCTATTGGTTCACAAGACTATGTTGTGGCGATGAAAAGTCGCCGTTATAGGTTTTAAACACCTGTGATGATGACTAGTGCTCGCTATAGAGTTCGTGGCCGTAGGATCTTCTATCATCACTATAGATGTCGTCACCACAGCTAGCCTGTCGTCATGACATGCCGTCACCGCTTGCCGTTATATATATTTACTAGTTAAATTAATTGAAAAAAACTTTACTTAATTTCTTTTTGAAACTATAGCAAAGATAAGCTGTCGTTGCTTCGAAACACCACCAACACCGTGACCCATTAATCGTATAGTCATCTCCCTATCTCATGTTCAGTTTACTTAAATCATTTTAGCTCCTTACTTAACCTACAAGGTCTACAAACTATAAGAACCAACAACAACAACAACAAAAAAAAAAAAAAAAAAAAAAAAAAAAAAAAAAAAAAAAAAAAAAAAAAAAAAAAAAAAAAAAAACTAGCATATTTTATAATCATATTGGTGCATTTATCAAAGAGTGGATACAAGTCGATCCCTTAATGGGCAGCAAAGATTTATAGTGAAAAGTATATTTCTACCTAAAAACCTTGAAGGAATTAATGAGATGATATGTTTATGAGTTACCTACAATAGTTGCAAGAGCCCGAATACAATTCTTTCAAATGAGAACTGTATTTGCAGGGGGTGTTTGGGATTATTTTTTTAAAATTCTTTTTGACTTATTGACTTGTCAAATAAGTTAATAAGTTAGTATGAATTGATCTATTAATTTATTTTCCTCACAACCATCAGATTATCAAACATTATAAAATAATTTTTTAATTTTTGAAAAGTTAATAAGTTAAAAATAAAGTAAAAAAAACACTCCCAAGATCAAACATTATAAAATAATTTTTTAATTTTTGAAAAGTTAATAAGTTAAAAATAAAGTAAAAAAAACACTCCCAAACGCCCACGTAAAGTGTGATTTGCTCAATGCAAGGTTTGTTTTGTGGCTTGTGTGGGTCCTAGAAAGGCTGGAATTAAATTTTCAAGATTATATTCGTAAGCTTAATCGTGTCTTGTTTCATTCTGACATGTCTTTTGTATTTTTTTTCTTTAGAAAAAGAAAAAGAAAGGAAGGGTCTTTTTTTTAGCTTTTTAGGAGTAATCTATTTATCTATAAGACACTACTAAGGTTTGTCATCATCTTATTCTTCATGGATCCCACATTCAAGTGTAATTTTACTGGCTATCACTACAAGGAGACAAGTCTTTAGGGACGACGAGAGTCGCTGCTAAAAACCTCAATTGTCGCCGCTATTACTTTTAGCGACGACTTGTCGCCGCTAAAAAGTCGCCGCTAATAAATCTTCGCTAATGGTCAAAATTTCGCCGCTAATGGGTCGCCGCTAATGGGTCGCCGCTAATGGGTCGCCGCTAATGGTTCGCCGCTAATGCCCCATGTTACCACTATTGGGTCGCCGCTAATACCCGCAGAGATGACGAAAATGTGTCGCCCCTAATTCCCCTATGTCGCCGCTAATACCCCTGCGCATCTATTACAGCTTCCTGCTGTATTTTTCGGTTTTCCCATATTTCCAATACAAATTTATACATGACAATCTGCATATTCTGCGTACATTTACTAACTCTAAATTTATAAACATAAATTACCATACATGAATATATATCCGGTCGTTACAAACATAACGTTTTAGAATTCCG
>BJCO01660500.1:0-13826 GCA_018326465.1 Flaveria floridana | reverse complement strand
TCCATTCCCGTCGCCACATTCCCACCTCCCCCAATCGTGTGAATCTTTGAATCTTCGAATCGTGCTCCCCCACAACTATATTTCAAGATTATTTGGTCGATCCAATCGTGTGTGAGAGAAAGAAAGAGAGAGATCTGCGCTAATTTGATCTACTTTTTCGTAATCCCACTTACAACAGTTCAATATAACCCAAAAGGGTGGATTCTTGGGGGTTGTGCTTGAGCTTAAGTTGTTAAAGATCAGTTCTTTTTGCCCCTGATGCGATTGGTATGACTGTGGTTAATGTGTTTGTTTTGTTCACATGTTTTGACTGTGATCTTTGGTTGTTCAATGCATACCTGGTGTTTGTGAAAATGGGTTTGTTTGATTTGGTGTTTTGTGTGAAGTTTTCTGTGGGAATCTGTTGCTGTAATTGATGGAATCTTTTTTGTTCTTGTCCTCTGATCACACTTTGGATTTGGTTGTTTGCTAATTTTGATTAGTTTGATGTTCTAAGTTTTTTGTGTTGACTATAGTCTCTGGTTGTTTGAATGATATCAAGTGTTTGTGAAATTGGGTTTTGTTTAATACTCTTTTGTTTAAAGGTTTTATTGGATTTTGATACTCCAATAATGGTTTGCTTGCTAATCTTGATTAAGTTTAATGTTCTAAGTTTCTTCTAAGTTTAAGTGTATGAATCTTGTTTTAAGTTCACACTTTGTGGTTTAATTTATATTAATTCAGCATTGTATAACTCTTTTAACAATTTATTTTAATTTAAGTTTATTGTGATAGTTTATTTAAATTTCTGTTTATTTTAATTTTTTATTAATTTCAATTTATTTCAGCAGTCTGCAGACCTTACAAAACAAACAGTCTTCTTAATACAGGCTGCAGACGTTTGGTCCACCTCTTCTCCTACAGATGTCTGCAGATGTGGTCTGCAGACTGCAGACGTTTTAGCTCTTCAAAAACAAACAGCACCTAAGGCCCGAGTTTGGTCTTTTGCTAGAAGTCCTCGATAGATTTAAACTAAAGTTGACAATTATAGCCCAGTTTGGTAAGCCGAATAAAACAAGGCTAATTTGTAGTTCGATAATAAAACCCAAAAGTCCAGTTTATTTACTTATCTAAGGGCCACGGCCCAACGCGTAGGCTTTTCTTAAAAACTCGGTCCTTTTTAACATGTAGCATATTCTTTGATGTCCTTTCATATAACTATTTTATAAATATAAATTATTATATTGTCAAATAAGGTAAGTAAAAAGTAAAGAAGATATCATATCATTTACAAACAATTTTTATTATTTACTGTTAAAAAATTAGTTTTTTTTTAATTTACAAATTCATGCCACTGATTTTTATAACAACCCGTATATGAAACCAACCACTTAGATTGTTAAGGCTGTTTTGAACATTGTTAGTCTTTCGCTCTTTCCTTTTACTTTAATCTTATTATGTCATTATTCTGATTATGATTAAAGTAATTAACATATATAAAAGGGCGTACCCGGTGCATGAAGCTCCCGCTTTGCGCAGGGTCCGGGGAGGGGCCGGATCGCGAAGCGATCTGATGTACGCAACCTTTCCTTGCACAATTTTGTGCAAGAGGCTGTTTGCACGGCTAGAACCCATGACCTCAAGGTCACAAAGCAGCAACTTTACCAGTTGCTCCTAGGTCCGCCCTCTTCTGGGTCCAAAACTTTGTGTTTTTTGAATATACTTTTTAAATTATTCAAAAACACAATATTCTAGATTGTTGGGGTTTTGAAAGTAATAATTTGGTTTATACAATGATCAACAACAAAATGAACTAGTTGGCTAATTGAACACTACTTTGTACTAATTAAGTTGCATTACAGCATCATGGTTTATAAGATTCGGATAAAACATAAGCCTTTTTTTATTCAAAGTATGTTTCATTTATAACTTTGTCCTTCAGTTATTTACGACTATCGTATATATTACATGCAATACGTTCTTCGTTCAGGTTTACTTTACCATTTAATTTGTTTCCCTATATCGTCTGGCACCGACTTTTATTTGTTGTTACAGTTCAATTGTTTTAGATATCATTATTAGTATTTGGTTTAGTATATTATTAAAATAAAATTGCTCTTAAATAGTTATGTTTCTGAACTTTCCAGAAACAGTTTTGTATTACTTTAAATTATCCGACCCTTGGGGTTTGTTCTAATTTTTATTCAAATGGTACATGAAACCATGCAGAAATTATTGCCTCTCATATATATGTGTATGTATATGTATATATATATATGTATGTATGTGTTTAGCCAACATCTTATTGGTGCAGGTGGTCGGAAATTATATATGCAAGTAAAAGAGACAGATACGAGGCTTTTTTGAATCTGATCAAGTGGCTCATCTAACCATGTTTATAATATTCGTCCGTACAAATAGACCATGTATATATTAATAATTCTAAGCTATATATATCTCTCGATCATATCATCCTATGCCACGTATCACTCTTTTCTTAGTTAATTTGGTTTGATTACTTTCCATATGTATTTAGGGCATAAAAAAACAAAACAAGTAACACTTTCACACTCATTATTATATACGGTAGATTACACATATACACGTAGCATAGATAACCATGCACTTTGTGCACGGGATTGCTTATAATTATTATTATTATATTTATAATTAATAATATTATTATGATGATGGTTTTATATATATATATATGTGTGTGTATGTGTGTGTGTGTGTTAAATGTTAGGTCTAGAATATATGTGAAATAATATACACATACTATCTTTCACACACATATATAACCACAAAAGAAAAACAAGACACAAGGATTTATAGTGATTCGATAAATTTAGCCTATGTACACTTGCTACAACTAAGATTTATATTATTAGTTACTTAGAGAATTACAGAAAGCCTATCATCTAGTTATAATCACTAGGTTAGTATTTACAACAACCTAGGGTCGGGTGTCCTTTGCGAAGCCTTGACACCCAACATTAAATACTTACGATAACACGTATATGTGTGTTATATAAATATCAGAAGGATACACACATAAATCGTAGTGCTCACATCACATGGTGTGGATCTATCACATCTTGAATATATTATTTAATGAAGAAATTCAACGCTTCATGAATAAAGTAATAATATAATAATAAAGATTTATATGTGTGATCGTCAACCAATTAATGTGACTAGTTGTTGCTGGAATAATGCTGGCATTATCTGATTCGAGTATGAATGCTTAAAATATTCTTAAATTAATAGTATTAAATAGTGACTAGTATGCTTACTCATGCTATTTTGGGATTTGTTTATATGTTAATTGGGTGCCTTGACGATAGGAGACATTAGTCTAAAATATTATTTTAGCTAGATTATGTATCAAAACTAATGCATGTAATTTCGGAAAATAAAGATAAATCATAGTTTGATATGGTTAATATAATGAAACTTATATACTAAGTTGGTAAACACTAACTTTAATTACAGTTTTGCAAAACGACAAATAAACCAGTACGTCGGTCTGGTAGACTGAGCCAGCCAAACTTACGAAAACGATGATGTTTTTACGGTTTGAATTGTTTTTTTTTCATTCAAAATCTTTACTTTCTATATATTAAAATTTTAGATAATACAGTTTGTAAATTGAACGATTATATATACATGTATGCTCCACAACTGAAACGTAATAAAGACTTTAGGCCAGTTCCAAGTTTGAATCCCACGGTCGAGTCATCAACCCCTACCGTGAATCAAACAATTAAACCAGAAAACTGGTTAAACACCATAATTTACTTTGGTTTAGATGGCTGTTCTTTTTGACCGTTCATGAACACGTATCCTAAGATTTACAGTATAGTTTTTTTTTTCTTTTCCAAATAATATCAAAACAATTTAATATAAGTAATGCTGGTGCTTAATGTCGTGTATTCAACTCAACTGTCAAAAAGACTATGATAAACAATCTTATAAATGACTTTTGTGGGTGATGAATAAAGTAATATTTGACCAAAGATGGTGAGCGACAGGTCAAGACTTTTGAGACGTCAGTAAATTTTCAATGTCTCAACAAAGGGTTCACCTGCCACTTGATTATTTTCCTTCAAAAACTATAATAATAAATGCACTAAACGTCCTGGAAAACTGTTTATTCTTTATATTTTTATTCCCATTTCAAATTTTGAAAACTTTATTTACCCTTGTAATAGTTTATAAATAGGTACGTGGTCTTTGCCTGTCGATAATATATATTCGTGTATTGTTTTATTTATTTTAAATTTACAAAGATTAGAAATATGGTTAATGATTAATAGGTTTAAAAAGATGACCAGTGAATTAAACAACCGGTAAGCACTGGCGGAGGATAGTGAGGGGCGGGGGTGGGGCGGGGCATCTTATTTTTTTTGTCGGTGGTGTTAAATTTTAGTCCGTTAGTGTAAATCTTTGCCCCGGTAGTGTAAATTTTTATATAAATATCGAGTTCGCCCCGTAAAAAAATTAGTTCCGGCCCCACCCCTACAGGGATGTTCAAGCTCCGCCACTGCCGGTAAGGGCATAGAGAGTTGGAGTTTCTATAATGGTTTTATGTCGACGTAATTCTCAACGAGAGGCTCGCTAGAATTTGTATGAAGTTTAACCATCGAGGCTACAAATCAAGTTTAAAATTTTTAATGAGTTTGAAAGAGTATGGGTTTAGGTGATACAATATGGAATACCTGAACCTGTTTACCTTGGATTGATACATGATTCTTGTCAAAGCTATACTACTATCCGATAGCTACAGTTGCCTATTAATACGTGATTTAGTTTTGAGGTAAAAATCATTTTCATAAATTTAAAATCAAGTGGTGTGGAAAATCATTATACAAGTGTATATAGTCCCGCGCACATCATTACTTGAGAAAATGGATCTGCGCTACAGTATTCGTAACTTTAAATTTCTAAAATATCGAATGTTGGACATCTTAAGTTTGGATATACAAATTTGAGTAAATCTAAATTTAACCACCTCTACATGAATATAGTACATATGCATAAGTACATATTATTAAAATATGCAAATATTTAAAATCTCGAATATTTAAAAAAACTATCCAAAATGTTCGGATATCTGAACTTTAGTTGTACGAATTTGCGGAAATCTAAATTTTTACACCCGCATATGAATATAATACGTATGTCCTTAAAGTTAAAAAAACACACAAATAAATAATAAACGTTAAACTACTAGGTTATTTACACGATTGATCCCCAGCCGTTCAAAGTTCCACACCATAAAACTGTAAAAAAAAACATATCAGTTTTAAAATGAGGAACTTGATTCAGATTAAATAGTTCTTGATTTCAACTATTTATAGACACCTATAATATAATCAAAACCATTCCATACATGTCATTCAAGGATAAATAAGGTCTCGTACAATTGTGAGTATGTAGTGAACTAGTGATGACACACATGACGTCGCCTTTCGTTGACCATGATATTGACGAACGAATCCTATGCTAAATTTGTCCCACCATGGTGTTCTCTTTGGCAAAATTCAACCTAATCATATTATTCTATTGGAGAAATGATCCAGGGGTTTAAGAATCATTTTTGTAATATAATTATTTAAAGTTAAATGAAGGAGATAATTATTTAAATCAATAATATAAAATTTTAAATGATTTATATTAATTTTTAAGTTGATAATTATATGTTTTTAGTCTTATAATTCGATACCTTTTTCTATTTATTTGTACTACATATCAAGAAGTAGAAAATGCTAACAGTGTATAATTTATTTTATTCATAATTTTGGTGATTAAGAAATAGGAACTTAAAAATACTATTCCTTTGTAACTTTGCAAGAGAATATTATAATAGCTATGTTTCTTTTTTTCAAAAATCACATTCAAGTAATGAAATATTAAATTGAAATAAATCTGATGTAAACTCTAAATTTTGCATCTTAAAATATAAACTGAGATTATAAAATCAAGTTTAAAGAAAATACGACTGTCGATGACATGTAATTGGTTTTCTAAAATATATAAAATTAAGTATATTTGGATGCAAGGAAAATGTGTATTGGACAATAAATTAGAGAAGGGAAGTTGTGAATGAGATTGGATTCGTGGCTCCGAAAGACAGCTAATATGAAAATAACCGATCGGAAAGATATTGATAAATCATTGACCGTTGACCACCACCACCACCACTGTACAATCGCCGGAAATCTTATGTTTATAAACGTGACAATTGCAAAACCAATGGTGGCTTCCAAATAACTTGTACTTCAATCTAATTTTATTTTTACCATAACTTTAAAATTATGGTAAAAGTTGTATTATAAATCAATAGGGTAAGGTTCAAATAAAAACCCTGTGTTATTGCGAGAACTTACGAGAACCCGTCAACATCAATAGAGTTCATAATTTTTTTTATTGCAATAACAATATTACACATACACAAGATTATGATATTATATATATATATGTGTGAATTCGTAAATGTAAAAAAGTTTACATTGGTGTAAGTTTTACTTACAACTTTAAATATATGTGTTGTTTTACAAAACTTACACCAATGTAAAAAATTTTACACTTACGAATTTACACATATACATAAAAGATCATAATCTTCTATATGTATAATAATGTTATTTAAGCAAAAAAAATAATAATATTTATTGATCTTGATTGGTTTTCACAAGTTCTCGTATTAAAAGAGTGTCATCGCTTGAACCTTTTCTTAAATCAATAAAAGAGTAAAATAAAAGTAGTTACATTGTTCGCCCTTATGGTTTGGCAATATTACAACTTTGATTCTCAAGTTTTAAATATTACAATTAGGCTACGTATATGGAAGCAAATAACACCGATGGTCTTTAAATACGAACGCCTGTCTAAATCGTCCATTAAATTCGTTGTGACCCATCACATAAGTGTGTTTTTGCCAATTCAAGCGCATTTTTTTAATTATATTTAGTTCGTATTAGACCCTCATAGTATTTTTCATCTTCTTCGTACCCGCCATAGCTCTTTAATGGCAATGTGTGAATGTGGTCATTTGCAGTCGACCATACTTCTTGTGCGGATCACAATCCAAGGAGAAGGTTTTGATATCCCTAAAGCGTGCATGACTGCAGATTGCCCACATTTAGTCACTACCGTTGACGAGCTTTGATAAAGGGGAAGTAGACGACAACGGTTAGATTTAATTAGACCATACGGATATAATAAAAGAAATAAAATAAAATAAAAGATGACCTTAAATTAGAAAAATATGCCTTAACAAGAGGCACATGTGGGGAACTGAACGTATACTTTAGAGGGACATCCTTATAGTTAATAATCTAAACTTCATTTTTCTGAGTGAATTATACAGTCCACTTGAATCGTATTTTACTTTTTTCTCTAATACATCATTTAAGAATGAATTTATCTAGACTCTATATTTGTTTATTTGAGTCTTTAAAGTTGTAGATCTATATCAAAACATAAGGTATATATATTCTCATAATTTGTTTTAAATATATATATAGTACATAATAAATCATAATACTATTTATGTCATGATCTAGTTATAAAATCCGGTTCAACCAATGGACCGGTAAAAGCTAGGTTCAGTTTGATTTATGATTTGATTCTCAAAACATTTGTTTTACAAGTTTTACAAAAAGAACCCTTTTGAAAAAGACAAAAACTATTTTTATGTCATATAAAACTCACACCCTTATTTTTTTCACATAATTTTACCGGGTATTCAAACTATTCATGATGTTTACTATAGTGAATTTAACAACGTTACGTTTTCCGCTTTAGAAAATGAAAGCAAGAAAAATAAGAGTTAGGCATCTTTGTAAGATTTTCCACCAATAGAACACAATATTAACTTATTTTTAACATTTAAGAAATAGGATTTCAGTTTTCAAAACTATCGTTCCAGTAGTTTAAAGTTATAAGTTTCTTGTGATCCAATCACTCAATTATCATTTCCCATAATTGAAAAGAATAAATGAAAAATAGTATCATCATAGTAACATATGTGTAAAGTTAGTAAAAACTAAAGGGCATGTGGTTTAACGATATCAAAATATATAAAAGAGATATCCCTGCTATGCGATCGAACGTTTAAGTCTCATGATCGATATTAAAAAGAGATCGAATACTTAGATTTAGCAGTAGGATTAGAATGTAACCTTTAAAAATAAGATTTACTAGAAGCTTAAAACACATTTGACTTTGTATAATATTAATTGTGGCTACACGCAAGTGTGTGTTTTTGTGTAAAGCTTTAAAAGAACGGACACGTTGCCATGGAGATTAAACGGGACGGCCACCGAATCCCTTTGACTTCCCTCTTTTATTTCTTGTCTTCTTTTACCTCTCTCTCATTCGACCTCTATATATATACAACTACGTACGTACATGTCTTTCTATCTGTAACACTCACATATATACTGATCTCCATCGATATACAATTATAATAATATTACTCTTCATTTAAACATACGTATTAATTACACAACTTCAAACACCATGGGAAGATCACCTTGTTGTGAGAAGAATGGTTTAAAGAAAGGTCCATGGACTGCAGAAGAAGATCAAAAGCTTATTGAGTACATTCAAAAGCATGGTTATGGGAACTGGAGAACTCTCCCTGCAAATGCTGGTGAGTTCTTTAATTCATCGCCTAGCGAATTGAAAAGCGAGAATCTTTTATCTTCTATTATCTGATTGTTTTTGTGAATATTACTGATCATATTTGGGTTGAATTTGATGGGGTGTAGGGTTACAGAGGTGCGGAAAGAGTTGCAGGTTGAGATGGACGAATTATCTGAGGCCTGATATTAAAAGAGGACGGTTTTCTTTTGAAGAAGAGGAAACAATAATTCAATTACACAGTGTGTTAGGGAACAAGTAAGTCGATCAACTTCTTTGATTAGTTGCTGTTTGATTAAGCAAGCACTTAAATGGATTATTAAAACATGCATGGGTCTTGAAATTAGCTAGAAAAAAAGCTTTTTTGTTTTTGTGATTACGTACTGATCGATCAACTTTTTTGGATGTTGACCACTTATCTAATTAATAATTGGTGTTTAATTTGGTTGTATGACAGGTGGTCTGCTATTGCAGCTCGTTTACCAGGAAGAACTGATAATGAGATCAAGAATTACTGGAACACCCATATTCGAAAAAAGCTTCTTCGTATGGGAATTGATCCGGTCACTCATACTCCTCGATTGGATCTTCTAGACGTCTCATCCATTTTGAGCTCGTCCGGCAAAAACTTGTTCGGGGTTCAAACTGTGGTGAACCCCGAATTGTTGAGGCTAGCGGCTTCACTCCTTTCGTCTCAACACAATCAATTCGGACATCCCCATCAAGTTCAAGAAAACGGTCTAGTCCAACTTCAAAACCAAGATCAACAAACCCTAATTCAAGAAACCGCTAGTTGTGCCCCATTGAACAATACTAATTGTGTTCCATTTACTAGTGAATCTGCCCAACTCATGGAACCAAGTGTAGACCAACTTCCTTCAAGTTTTCTCAATTTTGACCAACAAACTTACCATTTAAATGATTGGGTAAACAACAATATTGATAACTTCATTGCCAATGATCAGGGACGTTACCAACAAAACATTATCAATCCCCAGTCGAATTTGACTTCAAATGATTTTGACACGCTCCCACATCTATCAAACATATCTACACGTTCGTCAAGTCCGGCTTCTCTAAACTCGAACTCGACTACTTGCATCAATGGAAGCAGCACAGAAGATGAAAGAGAAATCAGCTATTGTAGCAACTTTTTCAAATATGAGTATCAAGATATGTTGGATTCTACACTTTTTATGTAACTTATGGATATATTGTTCATAATATAGACGTTCCTTTTTTAGATCCCTTTAATGTTCTTTTCTATTATTTTTGCTACATTATTTCTACTTATATAATACGTTGTTAAATTTATGTAGATTTGCATTATTGATGATGTTTTTATATTTTGTTTTAAATGTTTCTGATTGATGGTAGCTTTGTCAAATGTGGAAAGGTATATATAATTTTATTATTAATTCAACATAAATAGCAAATTAAATCATAAAATATTTAACCAATGTTTGTATCTTGAAAGTTGACTATGCATGGCGCGATCTTGACAGATGTCCGTTCACATAAGATACGATTATCTTGATAGCATTATTGTCACACATAATTAATTAATTAATCAGATTAATTTTATATATAGTCTACGTCTGTGGTCCCGAAATCCCGAATAGTTGCCATTCATATATTAAATTTAAAAGAAATATTGGACTATCAATTAATTGTACAAAAATAAACATAAAAGCGAGGCAGGGTACAACCAAAGTTGTTACTTTCAGCTGACGCTCATTAAAAAATTATTAGTGAAGTGTAATTCGCTTATTGGCAAAGAAAATATTTCGTTCTGTGGAAAATCATTTTTTTAAAAACTTGAATCAATTAAAAACCGACAATAATTGGTTTCCCTGTAAACGAATATATAATTTTTTATATGTGGTCCTCCTAGCCTCCAACTTTTCTCTCTGTTTGAATAAAAAGTATAAAATTATACAATTACACACTAAGTGTATACACATACATACATACATATACACAAGGTGGGTTATTGTATAAAGTGAGGTTTTTTTCGAAACGTATGATGTTCTTTCGTATTATTCATGTTTTTTGGGTGATGATTCCACTTCCGATTCCACGACTGCATGGTAATTATCTCGCAAATGTAAACGAAAAGGGAAATCTTTTAACAAATCATCAACGAAGACTTTGTAAAATAATTTGGAAAAACAAAGAAAAACGATGGAGTATACAATAAGAACACTCCAACTCTTGTGTATGTGTAAATAAAAAAATATCCACAAATTAATTAATAAACAATTTGGTTTCTTATTTCCCAACAGTCAAATTCTGGCGACTTGTGGCCGCCGGCGTCGCGCTGAACACGTGTTCCCTACAGCTGTCTACTTTTTTTCAACGGCAAACCTATCATACTTTTAAATTACTCCATATTACATCATTGTCTGGGTTTAAATCCAGTACATCTCATCTAAAAAGCGATGCCTCTATCAAGTGGGCTAGTCTCACATTTACAATAAAGTAACTGTCTTTTAGGAGTAAACATGAGAAACTTGATAACTTTTATTATTTTTGTTACGTAATTTGCTTCTTCGATGTCCTTGTAGATATGGCTATTTATGCTTTTGGTCCTTGTACTAACAAAACAGTGAATTCTTTGTCCGTGATTTCCTCTACACCTTTGATTAGTTTACTCGTCAATCAACACCTCTGACTAACACAAAATAAATTATTTAATAAACAAGCAGATGTTGCTGGCACGATGCAGAGTGACTGCGCGTTAACAATTGCGTGTTGGGAGCATCTGCGAACTTCGTTACGCACACTACCGGCGTGGTTTAGAAAACGTGTCAAAATCTGCAAAAAAGAAAAAAAAATAGTGGTGTGGATCATTTGGAATTAGACATGTGGTGTGCCGATGGGGAATCCTAGCGACGCTATATAGAATTTGTGTTTAGGAAGACTCAGTCAACTAAGCATATCGATTCGTCAACTCTCGTTTAAAATTATAATAAAAAGAGTTAATTGAAACATCATTAATTTTTAAGTGTTGAAGGATATTAGAGTTAATTTTAATTTTGCCCCCTAACGTTTGACTAAAGTAATCATTTTCCTCCAAAAGATGAAAAATATCAATTTTCTTCCAAAAGTTTTATATGTTGTTTCAGTTGTCCTCCAAAAATTTACTATTTTGAACAAAACTAAAACAAATTGTGAAACTTTTGGAGGCTTAACTCAAGATATTATTAAACAAACATGAGATTAGCAAGATGCTAGATCATACACTTATGAGTTATGAACGATGATGTTACTTTGGACATCACAAAAGTTTATAATATGAAGTTACACCAATAATTCTTCATCTATATGAATGACTTTATATGAATGACTTAATTTCGCAATATTTTTCTCCATCTATATGAATGACTTTATACCCTTCAATATTTCGTCCAGATGATGGTTTTTGTTAAATATTTCCCAATCCTCATTATACCAAAGATGCATGATAATGTATATGTGTGTGTAAATTGTATAAGTTCTACTCTAATACAACTTATTTCTATCTGTAGTTTAGAGTTGCTATGTCTAACATAAATAAACAAATGGGTCGTGTCCGGATTTATTAATTCAATCTATCACACTATGCAGTGATAATTTCTTATGCAAAGCTTTAATGGGTTGAAACTTACACGAGGGAACTTTAACTTCATTGATTTGATCATCCTAATGTTAAACAAACATTTACCGAATAAGTGTGTGGAAATTAGTGCTGGTGATATCACAATGAACAGTTTTAGTTAAAGAAGAAAGTTTACCTAGAATCTCTGGCCTCTGAGGACTAAAATGAGAAAAACATAAATATAAGATGTTTACACAATGTTTTCAGAACCGGATCGGAAATCGAACCGGAGCCTTACTGGTTTGGTGGTCGGACCGGTCGGACCGGCTGAACCGGATTTAACTATATTTATATATGTAATTAAGTATAAGTAATTTATATATGTTTTATATATGTATTTTATAGTTATATATAAAATTTAACTATATTTGTATATCCAACGTACTAATTTATGGTTTAACACCCCGTTTTTATCCATTAAAATAAAAAATAAAAAAAATAAAAAAAATACCAAAACCAGTCCGAGCCGGTCCTGTTTCCCGGTCCGACCAGCGGTTCGGGACGAACCGGCCGGTTCGACCACTAAAAAATGATCCATATCAGACCGGACCGATTCCCGGTCGAACCGGTCGGACCGGCCGTTCCGATCCGGTTTCCAAAACACTGAGGTTTACATTTTTAGTTTGCTCAGAAAGTATAAATATACTAATACACGTGTCGTCCTTATAGTGGCAGTCACGGTTGTGTGCGTGTTTTGAAACATGTGAATTTTGGCTTTTTCTTTAATTGTTCAGAAGTCCTAAATGTCACATGGCGCTAGCCTATAGGAGATTTAAACTAAACCACGTCAGCAAAGGTAACACGTGTGCTTAGTGATTTTACAGCTGCGGACCCTAGCCGTATATAGATTGACACCTTATGCTTTTATTTTTTTAACCAATTATACCATACCGTTTCGAAAAATATGTGTTACTTTAATCGAGATTTTTTATCCATTTTTCAGATGAAACCCACAACTGGGAATATTGTTGGCTCAACGCAAGACTTTTTGCATCGAGTGAAACTCGAACCGACCTCCCTTGAGCCAAATCACCGAAATACCACTGTGCCAAATGGCCAATGGTGACACCTTATGCTTTAAAATCTTTTTATTTTTTAACAGCATTTTTTCATAACTAAATGCATTGTTTCAATGTCTACTTAGACACCTATTTACGTCTATCGTTTGGAACTATATTTATCATTTCTCATGTTAGGATTTAAACTTTAGTCGTTTTTAAAAAGTCTTTGACTACTTTTATATACATAGAACTAGCTATAGTAACCCGTGTGTTACACGGGTTGAATGAATAAAAATTAATATAATAAAATTTATTAATTATAAAATAATATTTTAAGATATAATATCACTGAAATTATGTATTAGAAGTGACTGTAAGTTATAAAATAGTGATATCAACTTTTTAAAACTTTATTTTTTTTCAAAAAAAAATAAACATTTTGTTCTAAAACAAACCGTATAAAATTGTCATTTTTAAAAAATTTCTTATTATAACTCTTAAATTTAATTATTTTTGGTTTTAAAAAAATAACTTTTTAAAAATACCAATTTTAA
>BJCO01660462.1:0-17426 GCA_018326465.1 Flaveria floridana | reverse complement strand
GATTTCATTATGTTCTTGAGGTGTTCATCATTTGTTCATCTATATTTTGTGTTTGATCCAACAATTTTCAAAAATCTCATTGATTCAAGTGTTGTTTGGGACCAACAATTTGGTATCAGAGCCTATCTAAGATCCACATTGAATCATTTGTGAAAATTTGTTGCTACTATTGAAGATTCAGCAAGAATTTTTAGAGTTTTGTATGTTTTGGGTTCAAAATCACTATTTCATTCATTGTTGATCTGATATGCTTGTTTTGGATATGGAAATTGATTGAGTATTGTTCCATTTTGGTGTGGGAAGCTACAGAAATCATCAGATCTCAAATCCATTGAGATTTGGATGAGTTTGAGTTGATTTCGGGCTGAAAAAGTAGTTCAGATTCGTTAGGCAAAACTAGTGCTCTTCCGGCAAAACTAGGTCTTCATCCAGCGAAACTACATTTTTCTTCCTCTAGCGAAACTGTGTGTTTCTTCCAGCGAAACTAGCACAGTCCACCGAAACTATAACTTGTGTGATTTATGGAAGTTTGTCATTGATTTCCAGCAAAACTACACACTTTGAACGAAAGTCCCATCATATTATTATTCAAACAAGCAAAAGTGCTGCCGAAATTTCATCAGAACGAAAGTTCTACTAGTTTCAGAGAAATTACGGGCGAAACTAGAGTTTTGAAGCATTGTTCTAGCGAAACTGTTGCTCAGCTGCCGAGCGAATTTACCAGCAAAATTAGCAGCGAATTTACCAGCGAAATTAGCAGCTAATTTGTTGGATTTTCAGATAAATTATTAGCGAATTTATAGATTTTTCAGCGAAAATAACCTAAAAAAACTATAAAAAATATTTTTAGTTTTGGGAGTTAAAGTGAATTTAATATTTTAAATGAAAATGTCATTTTTAGATGATCTCGAAACAGACAACGCCATAATGGCACAAAGTCGATTTGATTCTTTTGCAGCCATGAGAGATGAAAAGATATCTAAAATTGTTGATCGATTTCTAATCATGTATCATGCAACCTTAAAAAGTATGATGACCAGCTGGGAAACCATGAGCAAGTCATAAAACTTCTAGACTCTCTTCCTCCATAGTGGAGTCCACAAGTTAGATTGTTAAAGCATGAAAGAAATTTTACTGACTACAAACTCATGGAAGTTATCAACAAGTTGAAGTCATTTGATTTGGATATGAAAAGTAAAGAGTACAGTCAATTCATGTATGGTGGTGTATCTTCAAGTGTTCAGATCAAAGAAACTAAAGAAGAAGTCAACCATGCATTGATGATTGAGGTGGTAAACATTGCTGAGGATTCTATTGAGGATTTTGATCCTTTCCAAGAATTCAGGTGTGATACTCAAGGTGAGAGTTTTGGTGATGTTGGTGATTGTGCAAGCCGATGTAAATTTTAGGATGAAGGAAAACAAAAGGAAAGTGAAGCTGAAGAAGCTAAGAAGAGAGCTACTGAGGAGGAAGAATACAAAAAGAACGCTCACGTTTGTCAATGTGAAAAAGCCCTAGCCGCGGAAAAGATAGTTATGGGACTCCCTTATGAGGTTGTACAGGACATGTATTCTCCTCCCTGTAAAATTTGTTTATTTGGGGTTTAGAAAGCTAACAGATTATTGTTAGAAAATAAAAAAGAATTAAAACGAATAAACAAAGAACTTAAAATCAATGAGTCCAAATATTTTATTAAAATGAGAGAAGCTTTAAAAGAAACTGATCTTTTAAAAAGAAATCTTTTAGAAAAGAATGTCGAGATTAATGTTTTGAGCGAACGAGTCACATTAGCAGAATTTGAGACTAGCAAGCTTAAAACTAAACTTGATAAATGGATGATATCAGGGATGAAACAGGAAGAACTATTCTATAAGCAAAGGGGAGCAAGAATCAAAACGGGTGTGGGATGTGGTGAAACTTCATATGTTTATCCTCCTGCTAGCACTCATTGTTACTCTCCTATGCCTCAACCTCACCCATCTAATGATTTGATTGAAGCTGTAGATACTAACAGTTTACATGCAGGTTTAATCTGTGTTAGTCACAAAGAGGTTAGAGATGAATATGATTCTCCTGCAGGTTTGGCACTCATCAAGCAAGGATCTGATGTCCAAAATGATAATTCCACCTCTGATGCTCCAAAACTAGTATCAGTTGCTACCCCTAACTTCTTTAACACATTCAAAACAGGTTACATCCCTTCGTTTGTTCCTGTCAGGTTTGTCAAAGAAGGAACAGTTATGGAATCATTAGGCAATCAAAACTCAACAAGTAGTATCAATCAAGATCCATTGGAAGCAAACTTGTGTGTACAAGACTGGACAAACTCAGATGATGAATCAGAGATCAATAAGTCACCTGAAGTTGTCAAGTCTCAAATGCTTCAAAAGGTTGAATCAAGACCTATACGGATCTCATCTCCAACTACTAAACAAAGCAGAAGTTCCTCCAAAACTCAGCAGAAGCACTTACCATCTTCATCTCCTACCCATCAAGCTCGTCATAAATCTGCCTCCAAGTCTGCGAAGTCACCAGTCACACATAAAGGTTGTCAGACGAATGTTCAGATCTCATCTCCTGGAACCTCACATATCAAATCACAGCTCAGTTCGAAATCCACATCGACAAAGCCTCTAAAGGTTCAATCTTATGATATCCGAAAGAAGAAGCTTCAAGGTTGTCGATAGGCTGTAACAACCTCCAAGCAGGTTCCACCCTCTCCTGCTTTCCACGGGGCTACAAAGAACCAAAATCCTTTCAAGGCTAGCTTTAGATGTGGAAAAAAGGTCATGTGCTAAAGAAGTGTCCTCAGGTTCAAAGGCAAGTTCCAGACGATAAAGACAACACGGGTTGCTTCCCTGTTTCAAGAGGTAAAGAGCACACATATTTGAATGGTTGGATGATGAACATTTTACCCAAACCTTCTTATGTGAAGTCGGTTTCTCATGATTCAAAGATGAAAAAGGTTAAAGTTTCAAAATCAAAATCTCTTCCTTTGGGTTTTAAAAATAAAATGATTTCCAAATTCAATTCTTTCAAATCAAAAGTAATTGAACAAAAACAAATTTGGAAAGTAAAACAAAAGGAAAAGGGTAAAGAGATAAATGATTTTTCAAAAGAGTATGTGCTTAAACAGGTTACATACACTGATGAAAAAGGAACACCCAGGACTACGATGGCCTGGGTCCTCCTTTTTAACTAATCTGTTAATGAGTGCAGGAACAGTTCAGGAGGACTGTTAGTAATCTGGTTTACCGACAGAGAATGTTCCTCATTCAAATTTTGAGGCGGAACAAACAGGATATGGTTTTGGTATCTAATTCAAATTTTTGATCCTTATCTGTATTTTCACATCTTATTTCACAATCACTGTGTTTTTCGTGGTACTTAATTTCTCATCCTTTTGCTAGTATAATTTGGAAGACTTTCTTTGGTAAATTTCTATTTTAGTTCAATTTATTAAAAAAATTATTATTAAAAAAAAATTAGGGGGAGAGTATAATAAAAAAATAAATAGAAATAAAAAAGAGAACTGGAAACTTGATTCGAGGTGACTGAGAAATGATTGTATAGCATCTTGAAATGCTTGTTCTTGCATGACTTGCGTTTTAAAATAAGAAATGATAGTAACTGATGCTGTTATTTGATTCGCATCTTATTTTTAATTACAAATAAAAAATAGAAAAAACAAACAAATTCGTTAATGATATGCTTGATAGACTCAGCCTGAAGAATAAACTAGACAACAACGTAATGATTTAAATTAAAATATATGCTTAAGGATGTCTGGATTTATGCAATCATTTTCTCGTGCACAAAAACTGAGCCACGACAAAAATTGGATTGGGAATTGATCTTTGACCCACCATGATGCAAATCATATAAGCTATATCTTTTTGCCATGTTTGGTGTATTTATGTGTCTTGGGTTTGTGCTAATCTCCTCTGTTGTACGAAAGTACTGACCTGGAGTGATGATCTCCTTTGCTGTATGATAGTACTGACCTAGAGCTCTCATCGGCACATGATTAAATGGTCATCTCCTTTGTTATACGTGAGTATAGACTTGGAGCTCTCACCATTTTGGTCTAAGTTGTGTCAAATAATCTATCAATGAATTCATCATAGAATGCAATATTCTGATGATAATATCTTGCACACTAGTGCACAAGCCTCATTCTATAAAGATCGTAATAAAATTAAAGAAATCCTGAGGTTGGGTGAGGGTTTTTCGAAAATGATTATGGGGTCCAAGCATTCTAAAGTGCTTAATCGAACCTTAATGAATCATCTGATGCTTGTTGAAAAAGATAGGGCATGGGTTTAAGTCGATAAACATATCGGCAATCGTTATTGATCTGTTTGAGAATTTCAAAATCATTCAAAGACTATGATTAGATTCTGTTATTAGTGTGATCTCATTGCTTGTAGATGATTAATTTCATCTTTGTGCTAAAGTATATCTTAAGGATGTGATCTCATGATCTGTTCAGTTCTCGGTAATTAAAAATATATACAAATATAAAAAAATATATAAAAAAATTATAATAAATTTTCATTTCAATATTCATTTAGGTCTTCCATATTATGCACAAACGAACACAGGCCCGCTTGTTTTTCACACAAAGATAACCACGGGTTTCTTTTGTTAAAATGAAATGATCTAATTAGAAATGCCGAGATTGTGTTTGTGAATGTGTTTCAGATTTTTGTTGTAAGTGATGGCCGATCATCAGTTAAGCAGTGTACCTAATCAGAGAACATGTTCCTCAAGTTTGTAGAAGATACCGAGCTAGGAATCGTCCTCCTACATCTTCTGAAGCACTTGAGATTAGAGATTTGTGAAAGCTGTTCCAATATATTCACAAAGGATGCACTGAAAAAGGGGGAGCATATAAATAGGGGGAGCTTATGAGATGAATAATCTTTCTCATCAGATTCTAAAATCTTCAATTTGAAGATCTTTCTTTTGTTCACTTCTCGGGACTGAATTCGTATAAAGACGTTGATAATGATAGACTAAGGGGGAGTATTGTTGGGTCTGAAAAGGATAGTCTATATTATCAACACAGTCAAAGTCAACAAAAGTCAACATCACAGTGAAAGTCAACATCACAGTCAAAGTCATCAGGAAAGTCAAACAGACGCGTTTGAGATGAAGAACCGAGACGAGACGTTGAAGATATATTTGACTAGGAGTTTTATTGTTAATAAATATATTTTATGTCAACAAAATATATTTAATATTGTTTTAGTCATTTTTATGTTTTATTTGTAATTTCACTAATGAGTTTAAGTTTAGGGGCTTAATGTGTCATTAGTAAATATTATATTCACTATAAATAGATAAGTTGTAATTAGGGTTTGGAAGCTTGAATGAGCCACTTGATTTGAGGGTTTCCACTTTGTATTATCAGATTCAAATCATCAAAGATTAAACAAGGGATTTCATTGTGTTCTTGAGGTGTTCATCATTTGTTCATCTATATTTTGTGTTTGATCCAACAATTTTCACAAATCTCATTGATTCAAGTGTTATTTGGGACCAACACTTGGGTATAATCTTCTGAGTGTATCCCAATTTTGTGATCAGAGTCATAACATGCTCTTTACTGAGCATGAGTGCATTGCTCTCAAGTCTGGGGTGATTATTCTTCATGAGCATATCCTACTCAGAGCCCCCAGGAGAGGGAACATGTATAAGATGGACTTGCAAGAAACATCTCAATCAGGAGAAGTTTCATGCTTTCTATCTAAAGCTAATAATGTTGAGTCTTTTCTCTGGCATAAAAGAATGTGTCATGTAAACTTTAAAAACATGAATAAGCTGATTAAGAATGATTTGGTAACTGGAATGCCAAAGAAAGAGTTTACAAGTGATGATCAATTTGTTGCATGCCTGAAAGGGAAGCAACATAAGGTATCTCACAAGCCTAAGGAAAGAAAATCCATCACTACACCCCTACACTTGTTATATATGGATCTCTTTGGCCCCACTAGTGTAATGAGTCTAGGAAGGACCTCTTAGTGTCTGGTGATCACAGATGACTTTACAAGATTCACTTGGATTTTCTTTCTTAGAACTAAGGATGAGCCCCTTAGATTTTGAAGAATTTCATCTTAAAGATTGAGAATCATTATGATCACAAGGTCAAAACCATAAGATGTGATCAAGAAACTGAATTTAAGAACCAAATCCTTGACACATTTTATGATGAAAAGGGTATTACAAGACAATACAGTGCTCCCAGGACTCCTCAGCAAAATGGTGTTGCTAAGAGGAGAAACAGGACACTGATTGAAGCTGCAAGAATGATGTTGTCTGAATCTAAGCTGCCCATCACCTTTTGGGCAGAGGCAGTCAACACTGCCTGCTATGTGCAAAATAGAGTTTTAGTGGTTAAGACTCATGGTAAGACTCCTTATGAACTTTGGCATAAGAGGAAACCTTTCATTGGTTTTCTCAGGCCATTTGGATGTCCATGCAATATCTTGAATACCAAAGATCAAATTGCCAAGTTTGCGGAGAAATCAAATGATGGACATTTTATTGGAAATTCTTCTTAAGTTAAAGCTTATAGAGTATACAATCTTAGAATTAGAGTAGTTGAGGAGTCAGCCAATGTGACTTTCAATGAGCACACTCCCAGTATGAAAGGTTCTGGTCCGGATTAGTTATTTGATCTTGATTTAGTTACCAACTGTTTTAACAAATCTTGTGAGAATGTTTTAGGATCTACAGATATTTTACCTCCAGGTGATTCTGATCCAAGATTTGAGCTAAGAAGACATTCAAGTTACACATCTTTAGCTCCAGTTGTAACTACTTCAGCAAATGAGGTTTCTATCAGCACAACAATGACAAATTCAGTTGATACATCTGAGATGCCTTCAAGTTCAAGCTCAAAAGCTCAATAACCAAACAAAGAAACTTCAAATGTAGAAGAAAATGATGGTAGTGGTGACAGTGATCAAGAATTTCTTGATGCTGATAACCACTCCACAGATGAACATATCGATGATGTCACACACTCATTGGATCAAGTTTCTCTTGATAAGTGTGTTGATGTGGTGGAAGAAGCATCAATGCCAGATCTAAATTTCTCTAATTTAGATCTCTCTCAGCAACTTGCTGTGATCCCTCAGCTAACGATCCACAAGTCTCATCCTATAACAAACATCATTGGAGATGTTGAAAATGGGGTAAGAACAAGAAGACAAACCCATGAAGATGTTTGTCTTCACTCTTGTTTCTTGTCCCAGATAGAGCCTAAGAAAATTGATGAGACTCTGAGGATAGAAGTTGGATTGAAGCCATGCAAGACGAGCTGCTTCAATTCAAAAGATAGAAGATTTGGAACCTATGTCCTCTTTCTCATGGGAAGACAACTATAGGAAGCAAATGGGTGTTTAGGAATAAGAAAGATGATAGAGTTATTGTCATAAAAAACAAAGCTAGACTAGTTGTTCAAGGATACACATAAGAAGAAGGAATTGACTACACTGATGCCTTTACTCCTGTAGCAAGACTAGAAGCTGTTAGGATATTCTTGGCATTTGCTGCATCCAAAAAATTCAAGATCTATGAACTTGATGTCAAATGTGCTTTTCTGTATGGGGTAATTGATGAAGAGGTGTATGTTAAACAACCACCTAGTTTTGCAGATATTGATCATCCTGATTATGTCTGCAAGCTTGATAAGGGTCTTTATGGGCTACACCAAGCACCAAGAAAGTTGTATGAGACTCTATCTTAGTATCTCTACAAGCATGGATACAGAAGGGGTACTATAGATGGAACTCTCTTCATCAAAGGACAGGAAAATGACTTAATGATAGTTCAAGTGTATATAGATGACATCATTTTTGGTTCAACTAATCCAAGGCTCTGCAAAGACTTTGAGAAGCTGATGAAGGACAGGTTTGAAATGCGTGCCATGGGGGAACTCAATTTCTTTTTGGGAATTCAAGTGAAGCAAGTTGAAGATGGAATCTTCATAAGTCAGTCAAAGTATGTTCAGGACATACTCAAAAGATTTAACATGACTGATTGTAAGATAGCTAAGACATCCATAGCAAGAAATCACTACCTTAGGCCTGATCTTGAGGGGGAGTGTGTGGATGAACACCTTTATAGGGCTATGATTGGGTCCCTTATGTATCTTACAGCTAGCAGGCCTGATATCATGTTTGCCACATGTATTTGTGCAAGATATCAAGCCAACCCAAAATGTCTCATCTCATCACTATTAAGAGAATTCTAAGATACCTCAAAGGTGCCTCAACACATGGTCTTTAGTATCCCAAGAATTCTGACTTCAATCTGTATGCATATATAGATAGTGATTATGGTGGTTGCAATATGACTGTAAAGTCTACATCTGGGGGATGCCAGTTCCTTGGTGGAAGGGTTGTCTCATAGCAATGCAAGAAACAATCCCGTGTCTCTGCATCAACTGCTAAAGCTGAATACATTGCTGCTGCAAGCTGCTATGCTCAAGTGCTTTAGATTTAGAATCAGATGCTTGACTATGGTTTAAACTTCAAGGAGACTCTCATTCACATAGACAACAACAGTGCTATCTCCATCACAGAGAATCCTGTGTAGCACTCAAGGACAAAACACATAAATATCAGGTATCATTTAATTAGAATAACATTGAAAAGGGATTAATTAAACTAGTTAAAGTTAACACAAATGAAAAATATGCTGATCTGTTTACAAAAGCCTTTGATGAACAGAGATTTAAGTATCTTATATCAGCTATTGGGATGATTAACTTTGACTAGCTTTTTCTTAAAACTAATTCATTTTATTTCTTAAAATCTGTGTGTCCTAAGTTGTCTAGTTTATCACCTTTATAAGCTCATGTTTTCTATGGATAAAAAATTTTGAAGAGTTTTCTTAGATTTTTGACAAATCTTGATCCTTCGGAAGATATGATTTTATCTTCGGAAGAAAATATACCTTCAAGACAAATAACTGCCTAAGTAAATTTTGCCTTCGAAAGAAATTTCTGAAATTTCTTCCGAAGCTTAAAACTCTCTTAGGCACTTATATGTTTTCAAGGACTATTTTCTTCCAAAGGAAATTAACTCTCGGAAGCTTTGTTCTGTTGAACAAGACATCCAAGTCTAAATTCTCTTCCAAAGCAAATTCGTCAAAACTCTTTGGAAATTCTTCCGAAGTCATTTTGGCTTCGGAAGCTTTTTCATTAAAACTTCTGAAGACAATTTACCTTCGGAAGCTTTTCGATTTCCAAGAAAACTGCTCTTTGAGCAAAAAGCAAACTACTTTTTTAGAGGTGGGACCAACATCCGGATTTCAAAGTTTATCCTCTTTCATTAACTTTGTCTCAAATCCTTTTCACATATAAACCCAATTGGTTCCCCCTCTTTCTATCAATTTCATCTTTCCTCCAAACCTAAATTCCAAATTTCTCTCTGAAACCGCCCTCGTTCATCTTTCCTTCACCTTTAAGCTTTCTCACAATGGTCAATCTCAACAGAAGAAATAACCCAGATTTCTTTATGCAGTTACGCAGGTAACACAATCAGGTTGCTCTGTTAAACTCTGAGAAAGATTCACATTTCTCAGAGGTGTGCCAATTCTTGGTTTTCTCAAACTACTTAACCTCCCTTACCATTAATCCTACTCTATATAAGGATCATTTGCTTGAGTTTTGGAAGACCTGCCAAGAGGTCATTATGGATGGGGAGAAGGCACTGTCTGCCACAGTGCAGGGGAGAACAATCTTCATAACTCCGGCCATCATCAACAATCATCTTCAACTGGGTGATGAAGAAGGCGAGATGTTCTTCCCAAAAGAAGCTGTTAATCATTCTTTTGAGCAGATGGGCTATGAGGGAGATTTCTCTGTAAAGTCCTTCAGGAAAGGGAAGGTCTCACCTCAGTGGAAATACCTACTTCATGTGGTTATCCATAACTTGTCCAACAAGCATGGAGGGTGGGACCAGATTCCTGAAGATCTCTCCTTCATAGTGCATGGGAAGGCTCAGGGAGTCAAGTTCAGGTACTCTCAATTTGTTTATACTAATCTGCTTGCAAACTTGGACTCCTTAGAGTATTACATGTTTCCTAGATATGTTCAATACATTCTTAACTGTGAACTGGGCTCACAGTTGAGGGAAACAGGTAATATTCTTAAATTGGGGTAGATGAAGCCCGACATCTTTAAAATTTTGAGGAAGCCAACTGTTGGCTTCTCAGGGGTAGAAACAGGCCTTGTCCCAAAAATGTTAGAGCTCATTGCTCAAGGTGACAACCTTGTAACACAGGCTAGTGTTGAACCCATACCTTCTACATTCAACCACCAAAACAAACACAAATCACCCTCACCTACAAAAGAAAACTCAAACAAACCCCTACTCAGGCTATTGAGTCTGTGCAGGCCCCCATATACTTACCTGTACAGGAGGAAGTGGATACCGGAGCTCCCACTTCTCCTAAGGAGCAAACCACTCCCATTACTTCTAAGATTAGTGCTGAGTGCTCAGCCTGATGAGCTCACAAGCCCAAATGACTTAAGCCTTCACTCTGAGTCTCAACACTCAAGTGAACAACCTTCAGGGGACAGCTACCATCCCCAACTTTTAGACTTAAACCAACCCATTCCTAATCTTGTCTTCTATACTAACGAAGACTTAGGTGTCAGTGATTACCATGAGTCTCCCTACTACTCCACTCCTTAAAAAGAGATGAGTGCCACTGAGTCACCTTGGTCTAGCCCACATCAGTCACCCATCACTAAGGTGGATATTTCTGAACCTGTTTAGGATATTAATATGGAAGAGGCTCTCACTTGAGCAAGTGATTAAATCATTCAGACCTCAACCATGGCAACTTAGCTCATTGAAACCTCAACTGAAACTGTCACTGAGAAGAGAAAATCCAGCAGCCAAGAACACCATGCTGGTGGTGAGAGACAAGACCTTGGTCCAATTCTCTCATCCCCCAATGATCCTTCTAATGAAGATGAGGGGAATCTGAGACTAAAGGTGCAAAAATTGTCATAAACATGCACTTATCTAGTCTCCAAGGTTAGTCATCTTGAATCTAAAATGACTACCTTGCAAAACAAGGTCAATGATCAGCAACTTGAGATATCTTATCTTACGGAACAACTAGCTGGGAGACCTATAAGGGGAGCTCAACCAGGAACACACGAACTTGTGAATGTGATTGACCTAACTCCTAGCTGACCTATGCAAGAGGGTGATGCTACCAAAAAGGGGGGGAAAGTCATTACAGTCATAGATGCTGGGAGTTCTTCAGGGAGTATGGACATTGTGGACTCACCATCCTCACTTGCAATTATGCATACTCAGCAACTTCCTCAAGTTCACATTGATGTAGATAGTATAGAATCTGTCATTAGGAGTCTCTTTGTGAAATGCATTCCAAGGGCTATATCATCTCTACTAACTTCAAATCACATTATTGGGTGGAGGTACGATGCTGATAGAAGAGCTCTCATTCTTCAAAGAGTTCAAGGGCAGCAAGCAGTCTTCAACTTTCAGACCTTGAACTACTATGAAAGTCTTGACCTTGTCAACATGCCACTTGTCAACCAAAGCCAATCTAGACAAGCTGACAGGCTGGCTCAAAGGATTCAAGGCAGCATCACTACAGATTTCAGCTTCAGAAGAAGACTAAGGCAATCAGACAATACCATCGGTCAACTGGATGTTGAGGCAGACCCTAAGATTAGTTTTATAGGGGAATCCTTGACTGAAGGCCTAGTGGTAGAATCTAAGAGCCCTGTCTCACCATCAACTGCTACAGAGGTTCATTCCCTTAATGAGACACCTACTGGTGAAGGTGCATCTCAACCTCTCTCTGGCCAGAGCTTGGAAGCTACACCAAGCAATAATGGCCAAAGCTCTCTCCACCCTGTCACAAAGGTCTGTGAGTGATAAAGGGAAAAGAAATTGACTTTTGAGGAGATTGAGGAGGGGGATAGAGAGAGGAAAATGAAACTAAGGGGAGAAAGTTCCTCTACTGGGTCTGCAAGACTCATGGAAACTTCTATCAAGGTTGCCCCCAGACCAAATACTCAGGATGATGAGTTAAGGGCAGTCAGGATCAACTACTTGCAGACCAGGAACTATGACATTGATAACATCATTTCCCTCCCCTTAGATGAATTAAATGAACTGGCTGACATGGAATTGTCAAAAGAGAGAAAAGAGGAAGAGGATGCAGAATTACTTCTTAAAATCAAAGAAGAAAGTAGACAGAAAAGACTCTACAAGTATGTGCCTACTCTCTCCCCAGTTCTAGAAAGTCATGTATAAGAGGATGTGGTTCCACAAGAACCTTAGGTAGAAAAAGAGAAGGATAGGATCAATATGATAAACTACTTGAGTGCCACAGGCCTCTATCAGCTTAATACACTTCTTCCCTTACCCTTTGACTACATTGAGTTTGAGTACCTCAAACAACTTGAACTTGATATAGTCAAAAAAGGGAAGATCACCAAAAGAAAGTTAAGGGAAGAGGCTGCAAAGTCAAGAGCCATAATCCAGAAAAAACATGAAGAAGTCTACTGATAGGCAGAAGATGATGAGCTTCTTAAAGTTGTACGGATTGTCCTGAAGGAGACTTGGTCCTATGTCTCTGTCCACCATGGATTAGCACATCAGGGTAATCAAGTAGAAGATTCAAAGAGGTGAACTTGCTGATTTACACTCCTCACCAAGTCAGGTTCCTCATGAAGTGGAGATTAAGGTTGAACCATTTAAGATAACACAACCTGAATCTCCTGTTGAACCTAAGCAAGCTTCCACTTCTGATCCACAACAGGGATCTGTCCCATCTCAATCTGAACCTGTGAGAGAGGAAGACCTAACTAAGAAAGACAAAAAAGATCAATCAGGTGCTGCAGGCCAGTCTTCTCAGTTAAAAAGTTCAAAGAGGAGAAAAAGGATGGTTTCCAAACCAAAGTAAAAGAAAAGGAAGAAAGAAGCATCCATCTCCAGACCTCACGATGAGTCAGAACATCATGAGGATGTGCAACAAGAGGATGCTCCACCAACTCCAATTCAAGCAGCTCCTCTTGCATCAGGAAGACCCATCTTGTCTTGGACATACACTACAAATCAAGAAAGATGGCATGCCATCAGAGATCAAGGTGTTGAAAATATCTACACATTACAGGATATGTTCAATCTGCCTCTACATGATTTCTTTGACATGAGAAGACACTATGAGAGTCTGAGTGATCCTGATTATCTTATGAAGAAAGGGATGGTCATCATCATAATGAGGACTATTAACATCTGAAATCTTCAAGTGTTTTGGTAGCATCAGCCTAGGGGGAGTTTGTAAGGTTTATTTGTAAGGCTGATGCAACCCAAACAGCCAAAGTCTTTCCTGCATGCATGCACAAGTATATTGAAGTGGAATGCTTTGGAAGTTTCACACACTGCCATAGAAATTACTCTAAGTGTGAAATCTTCCAAAGCCAAGACCAATATCTTCTGAAGCCAAAGATGAAGTCTTCCGAAGCTTCAAAGACAAAAGTCTTCCGATGCCAACTATTGAAGACAGATTTCTTCCGATGACTTTTTGATCACATGCTTTATCTGATGTACCTTTTACATAAATCTGGACCCCTTTCCGCTGTAACTCTGATAAGACACCAACTTTACATAAGTTGGTGAAAGGTCCATGCTTTTGGTTACCGTACATTGAGGTCTTGAGTTTGTAACTTTCCACTTTATGTACTTTATCCTTTTTGTAATACATTAGGATGTGAGCTATGGCATGTCATAGTCACTAGTCAAAAGGCAATCTGCCTTTTGACTCTACATTGATTTTTTTGTCTAGATCATGTATCCAGCTGGCCTTCAAAGTATAGCCGGCTGTAGGTTGTAGTATAAGTATCTCTGGTCCTTATATCTTATTGGAAGAACTTTAAAAACACTTGTAAGGAACTAGAGAGTAATATACATCAACCTTGAAAACCAATTAATTGTGTTGTTCTTGTTCTGTTTCATGTACAATTGTGTTTCTTAGTTCTCAAAACTGACTTTTCTAGTTCCCTATTTGAATGGTTAAGTGTTATTGCACACTCTCCTCTTTGTGTTGTTGTGTTGTAAGTGCATACCCTTCAACAGTTCTACAGACGGGGTGGTGCTCCGGCAAACAACAAGAGTGCACGGGTGGATGACCGACGTGTGGTCACACCTGGTGCGGCATCAAAGAGGTGTGGAAAAAGTGGAAAGGAGCATACCAGAGAATGTAGGTGGGGATCGAATGTATGCTTCAAGTGTGGGAGGACGGGGCATATAGCAAAGGACTGACGTATGGCTAGATGTTTTAACTGTGATGGAGAGGGTCACATGAGCAGGGAATGCAAGAAGCCAAGGGCTGAGAGTTTCGAAGCGAAGAAGACGACCGGGACTGAAGGGCAGAAGGAAAGCACCAGAGCTTTCACCATGACTAGGGAGGAGGCTAGGACGGACCCTAACGTTGTGTCAGGAACGTTTCTAGTAAACCAAACTCTTGCTTCTGTGTTATTTGATTCATGTGCTAGTAGAAGTTATATTTCTGCTGCATTCTGTGCTAATTTCCTTGTTAGTAGTAGATGTATTGATGAGCCATTTGATGTAGAAACTGCCATAGGTAAGTCTACAAGGATTTCTGACGTGATTGAGGGTTGTGACATAGAACTAGAAGGTCATAAGTTTCCTACTAGACTGTTTGTGATGACCTTAGGCGGATTTGATGTAGTCCTACGAATGGATTGGTTAGCGGACTACGAGGCGAACATTGTGTGTTGCAAGAAGATGATTAGATTGACAGCGCCTGAAGGGAGTTCAGTGACGATATACGGTGATCGAGTTACGACGATTCCGAAAGTGATTTCGATGGCGGTGGCGGAAAATGCCTGAGACGAGGATGTAGTGTCTATCTGACCTACATAAAATATGTGGATACGTCAACACCATAATTGTCTGATGTACCGGTGGTGTGTGACTTTCCCAATGTGTTCCTAGAGGACATACAGGTGTGCCACCGGATCGTGTACCCGATGCTCAGCCTGTTGCTAAGGCACCGTATCGTTTGGCTCCTTCAGAGATGAAGGAATTGATGGAGCAACTATAGGAGTTGCTCGATAAGGGGTTCATTAGACCATGTATCTCTCCTTTGGGTCCTCCGATCTTATTCGTGAAGAAGAAGGACGGTAGTATGAGGATGTGTATTGACTAATGTGAATTGAACAAGTTGAAGGTGAATAATCGGTATACGTTACCGAGGATTGATGACTTATTTGATTAGCTCCAAGGTGCCAGTTGGTTTTCGAGGATAGATCTTCGATCTGGCTACCATCAATTAAAGGTGAAGGAGCAAGACATTCCTAAGACAGCTTTTCACACGCGTTATGGATAATACGAGTTTCTCGTTATGTCTTTCGGTTTAACTAACGTGCCAGCTGCCTTTATGGATTTGATGAACATGGTGTGTTGGCCAATGTTAGATAAATCAATGATTGTGTTTATTGATAATATCCTGATTTATTCAAGAAGTGAGGAAGAACATGTCGGCCAAATATGTGAGGTATTGGAGACACTTAGGAGAGAGAAGTTGTATGCCAAATTCTCCAAGTGTGCTTTTTGGTTGCGCAAGGTGCAATTCTTGGGTCACATAGTGAATGTTGAAGGACTTATTGTAGACCCTACGAAGGTTGAGGCGGTGATGCAATGGAAGCCTCTAAGGACGCCATCCGAGATTCCTAGCTTCTTGGGATTGGCGGGATATTATAGGAGATTTATCCAAGATTTCTTCAAGATAGCTTCTCCGTTGACTAAGTTGACCCGCAAGGATGTGAAGTTTGTATGGGGTCAAGATCAAGAGAATGATTTTGAGAAGTTAAAGATGAGGCTCACGCAAGCTCCTGTCTTTGTCTTGTCGTTACCCGACGGAAGCGACGACTTGGTAGTCTATTCGGATGCTTCTTATTCAGGGTTGGGTTGTGTGTTGATGCAGCATGGAAAGGTTATAGCCTATGCATCCTGACAATTGAAAGTTTATGAGGTTAATTCTCCTACTCATGACTTGGAGCTAGCAGTTGTGGTCTTTGCCTTGAAGATTTGGCGGCACTACTTATACGGGACGAAGTGCACAATCTTCACTGACCACAAGAGCTTGAAGTACTTCTTAGAGCAGAAAGATTTGAACATGAGGCAGAGACGATGGTTAGAGCTCATAAAGGATTATGATTGTGAGATCCACTACTATCCGGGCAAGGCCAACGTGGTGGCGGACGCCCTTAGCCGAAAGGAAAGACCCGAGCTGATTTGGGTGAAGGCATATTAGTTGATTATGACCTCTAACGTGACGACGCGGGTCAAGGAATTTCAAGACGAGGCTTTGAAAGAAGATCGTCTTAACTCTGAATGGATGAAAGGTCTAGTCACGGAATTGGGTGAGAACACTCTTGGTGTTAGAACCCGATTCGGACGAATGTGGATTCCTCGTTATGGGGACTTATATTGAAAGATCATGGATGAGGACCATAAGACTCGACACTCCATTCATCCCGGAGCTACCAAGATGTACCATGATATGAAGAAGGATTAATGCTGGTTGGGTATGAAGCATGACATAGTGGAATACGTGAGTAAGTGCCTTACTTGTTTGCAAGTGAAGGCGGAGCATCAGAAGCCATATGGGAAAATCCAATCTTTGGATATACCCGAGTGGAAGTGGGAGCATATCACGACGGACTTTATTACGAAGCCATATGGGTGATAGTTGATCGTTTGGTGAAGAGTGCTCACTTCCTACCGATCCAAGAGACGTATTCCTCCGAGAGATTAGCGGATTTATTCACCAGGGAGATTGTAGCTCGTCATGGCGTACCGGTGTCTATTGTATCTAATCGAGACACTGGGTTTACATCTAAGTTTTGGAAGAAATTCCATGATGCGATTGGGAAGAGACTACACATCAGCACGACTTATCATCCTCAGATGAATGGTCAGTCAGAGAGAACCATACAGACACTTGAAGACATGCTTCGGGCATGTGTCCTTGATTTTAGAGAAAGTTGGGACAACCATTTACCGTTAGTCGAATTCTCATACAATAACAGTTATCATGCGAGCATTGGTATGCCCCCTTATGAGATGCTATACGGCAGGAGACGTAGGACGCCCGTTTGCTGGGGTGATATTGGTCAGAAGGAGTTGGGAAGTATTGAGGTGATTAAGGCTACGATTGAGAAGCTCGAAAAGATTAAAGCTTTTATGAAGGCAACTAAGGATAAACAGAAGTCGTATGTTGATAAGTGTTAGGACCATGTACGTATGGAGTACTAACTGATTCTTCGTTATACCAGATCAAATAGTGCGGAATCCTATTTGATTGGCGATCCAATCAGGGAGAACAAAATCAAG
>BJCO01660461.1:0-11124 GCA_018326465.1 Flaveria floridana | reverse complement strand
TGAGACAGGATCTAGTTGAATGAGTAGAGGATCACATGCTCCGGTACTGTGTCAGTCTTCGGACATGAGTTGGGGGTTTGTGTATAGGCCCCGGCACAGTATCAGTCTTTGGACATGAGTCGGGAGTATCGCGTGAGTTGATGAATGAGAAAGATAATTATGAAAGAAAGGAAGTATGAAACGGACAAAAGTTAACGAACGTAATGAAAGATAAAGAACGAACGAATGAAAGTAATGAACGGAAGGAACATAATGATAACGTATGAAACGGGATCCTTATCACTCGACCTCAGTAATCATGGCTGCGTGCCATGAAGAGGGTAAAGTTTGACAGGATATAGATAGAAGTAAAAGATAAAGAATGAATGAGTGAAAGAAGGGATGATGAAGATAATAATGATTGTATTATCTATGTGTACGTATGATGTGTGATCGCATGAAAGTAAAGAAACGGTTTTAATGGAAAGTAAAGTATGTTTTATTTAAAACAAGAACTCACTCAGCAACACTGACATTTGATGTGTTTCCAGTTGGCAGGTATGTTGCTAAGGATGGCACAGGGTGACTACTCAGTTCCTTTGGGATGGCATCCATTGTTATAATGCTTTTATAATGAAATGATATTATATAATAAACTGTAGTAGTATTTTGTAAGAGCATTTTATTGAAATGAAAAGGATGTTTTTAATGTTTCCGCTGCAACGTTTTTATGAAGAACGATAAGAGTTAGGTTTTGAGTGCGATGATTGACCAGCTGTGAGATGCCCGGGAACGGGGCCTTACAACCCTTCTACCACCGTGACCACCTCCTCCTACAGCCACAGCCACAATCGCGAGCACCTCCACCTACAGCCACCACCACCGGTACCCAGTCATCTACCCCACATCGACCATCGCCTCGCTCACCTGCCCACTCGCGACCGACCACGCAGCCACCATACCATTATTGCCTAAGTCACCATACTACACCCTCACCACAACAGAACCACAGATCCACCACCCTTTACCACCACATCTTCACCATCTTCACAAAAAAATTCAAAATAACAGAAAAGAAAGGTAGAAGAAGAGGCTGTGTGTGTTTGTGAGTGTGTTGAAAGTTAGATTGGGTTTTATCGTGAACCATCTACCGCCTCCACATAACCGTCGCACCATCACGACCTTTTTGAGGTCTCACCACCACAGATCCGCTCATCCTTTTCTCTTTCTTTTGTTTGAAGATTCTAGTCCAGTAGTTTTGGAGGCAGGAGGTTCGGCGCAGGCGGGTTCGATGCAGTAGTTCGAGTTCTTGCGAAGGGGTTCGGTGTCAAAAGATGATGAGTTCATCATCGTTGTTGTTGTTGTATGTGTGTTGAAAGGAAAAGAGAGAGAGAGGGTAGAGTTTGAGGCTTGTGCATTGATGTTTGGATCTTGATGTTTTCAAAGTGTTAGGTTAGGGTTTATGTTGTTAAATGTTTCTTTTTGTTGACTTGGATTTGGGTCAGTAAATTTTGGGCTAATTATTTGGTAACAATTTGGGGTATATAAAGATTAATACTTAGGCTAACAAATAACAATTTGATAATATAGACTTATTTTAAAAAATATATATTTTTCCCAAGGGAGAATTATCTTAAAATTTTTAGGAAAATATTTTTGGATCGTTTAACTATTCAAAATCTTTAATAAAATGTTATCTTCAGAAGACTTTAAATCAGATAATCTCACAACGGCTCAAAGCCGGTTTGACTGTTTTGTAGGTATGAAGAATGAAAAGTTGTCTGATTTCATTGATCGATTTATATATGTGGCAAATAATCTAAAGAAGCATGACCCCCAACTCACCAACTATGAACAAGTTCAATAGTTTCTTAAATCTCCACTACCAGGGTGGAGCTCTCAGGTTAAAATGCTTAAAAACGAAAGAAATTTTTTTGATTACAAGTTGATAGATGGGATCAAGAAGCTGAAATCTGCTGAGCTGGATATCAAGAGAAGAGAATTTCATCAAGCCGTGTTTCCATCTCAAACTAACAGAATGAATGTATCTATTATCTCAAACTAAAAAAATGGTGTACAATCCTAAAGAATACACATAAATATAGTCACATCAATTACAAGAACCTTATAAATAAAACAAAAATAAATTGTAGAAGTAAAATCTTTAAAGATGATGGTCGGTTATGTACCTACAATATGAAACTCTGCTAGCAACATAACACAGACAAAAGGTGAGCTCAAAATTTTCCTAGAACATACCTTTAGATGTAATTGTATAGTTACAAATACCAAAATCGATGAAGAATTAAAACAAATCATTCAACAATTAAAAGAAACCTAAGCTCCAAAACTAGTCTCTTATAAAATTAACAAAAACGAGTTAAGAAATCAAAGCAAGAATTGAGACCTGATATCAATTAATAATTGAGAGAAAGGCGATAATAACACTTAGACTTGAGAGAAATAATGGTTTCAAGAAATAACACCGATTAAAGTTTGATTCTAGGACTCCGCCATTGTCGTTTAGCTCACGTATCATCATCGATGCCCTACGCTTCACCATCTAGATCGACATCGGTATGTAACCCCATCGCATCTTCATCGTGTACATTGATATCATGATCACTATTCTTTTATGAGAACCTTATCTAGGGCTTTTGGTGATTGATGCTTCATTAGCTTGTAACATATGCTGTTATCATTTAAATAACAATGCCTTCATACCACTTTCATCTTTCTAATTGAATGGCAAGATATCATTTAAATTAATGTTGTTATTTAAAAGTCAAATAATAAATTTTGCACATTGAAGACAAATCTGTGGATTATTGTAGTTGTAATAAATTGCAAGTCCATTAAAGTCAAAACTAGTTTCCTATTAGTATGACAATAGGCAAAAGATCCTTAGCTAACTGTGAAAATTCAAATCTAGTTTCATCTGTGCAATTTTCCAAACCAAAATGATTTGGTGAAAAATACATAGACAAAAGACAAAGACAATTGTGATATGTGCACACATTCATTTTGGTGCAATATCCTTAACTACCATTGTGAAAAGCCACCCCTGCAGCCCCAATGTTCTATGAAGGCAAAATTTTTCTATAGACTTATAATGTACATAAAGCAAATAAAATAAACAACCAAGATGTGTACCTATAAAGGAATGCTTTTTTTTACCTGATGCAATGCTTTTTTAAGGTTGTAAGATGCTTGAGTAAAATTTGGCAATTCCCACCATCATCCAAAGGTCGACCTGTACCAACCAGATCAGTATAAATCAAATACATGAATTGAAGAAAATGTTATAATCAAATAATATAACTTTCTTACAAAATTTGTCGATTTTGACTCAAAAATAGAATATCTCTTTTACTTTCCTACATAAAAGTAGCAATAAATAGTCAATAACATATTTAATGTTTTTTTTTATTTTTCAATAAAGGGTAAAATGGTATTTACAATTTAAATAAGTTGTCTGTGTTCGTGGGCGTGGGTGACCTTTCGGGAATGGATTTACCCGGGTGACCGAACTTAAAAATTATTCGTTGGCCATGGATCAAATGACAAAGGCATTGTTGAGAAAAAGATGGCTTTTCCCGGATGAAATGCAAATTGGACTCATGGAACAGGAGAAGGATTTCCATTCTTTAGCTGGAAAGATACATGGCCATGAAAGGCGAAGGAAGGCTGGAATGCCAATAGGCGTCTATTATAGAATTCACTGACCCGACAATACCCGTTTGGGGAACGTCCAGTGCCAAAATCACTGAATGGGCCGTTAAAAAAACAATTTAAATAAGTTGTAACCGCCTTTTTTATCTCCTATTTATTTGGTAACATTGACTTTTTCCACTTTTATGTAAAAGAATAAATCAAACCAATATCAATATCACGAATTCAAAGGAGTTGATTTTCATTACTAAAATCATCATGCTAAAATCAAGCCAATGTGATTTTCATTGCTAAAATCACAGGAGTTTATTCCTCATTTGTTTTTATTGAAGATGGTTATCTCATTGCTAGCGAATGTGATTGATTGAAATTAACAAGCAAAGCTCCATCGTATTTTTTTCATCATCTATTCAATGTTATCATCATGCTAAAGTGTGACGACCCTAAAATTAAGGTTAGATAACTTGACGTTTTAAGGATTATTACAAGTTGATGCTGTATTTATATCTATATATGTATATATTATTATTAGTAACTTTATTTGAACATAATTAAGTATGAATATATGCTACATAAACAAGCATAATTAGTTACGTATGCATGTATGTATATATTTAAAAACATGTAGTTAAGTAAATAATAAGACATTTGCTATATATCTATATGTAATTAAATAAAGAACAAAAACTTAAACAAACATTTACCAAACACTAAAACTAAAACACACTTAGCCATAGTAATCGGGTTATTATTAACCTAGATTAGTAGCAAATTAACCAACTAAACCTTAACTTAATGGCTAAGAATGTCATTAGCACCTAAGCTTTACACCTAGCAAACATTACACCAATCACTTTCTAAACTATGACACCTAGCATAACACTAATCCTTTCCAAATTTTACCACCTAGCACCATGACACTAGTCACTCCCATAATTTGCCACCTCTTCCTAACGATTCACTAATCCTAACTATAAATAACCCTTCATAATCCTAAACACTAGAACCAATTTTCCACTAATGTAACCCAAACAACCACAACCGCAACCCACCACAATCACAACCACCTTCATCATTCTCGACACTCTTTCTCTCGGATACAACACCACCAACACCACTATAGCCATCGACCACCGCCATCATCCCTACTCCTTCTCGGTTCCCACATCAACCAAGCACCATCATTATGAGTTACACATTATCATCATCCTTTAACCATCAAGCTCAAGAATAAGTACATAAAGTTGATCATCAAGAACCCAAAGAACACTCTCTTAAATCCTTCTTGTACTTCTAAATCATGGTAAGGTACTCAAATTATATATATGTGCTTGATATACATGTATATAACCAACTTTTTATGTGAAAACTAACAAAGCTTAATGAACACTTGATTTTCAAATCAAAAATCAGTAAGATAAATGTTTATAACAGGAAGTTTTATAAACCAAGGAATTAAACATAAAGATTATAAATTAAAGAGTTAAAAACATTAGTATTATTGATGAATTTAGATTTAATACTTAAGTAACTGTGATTGTGGGAATAAATCCAGAAATATATTTAGAAATATTAGTAATATCAATCTGTAAATTTTTGTATAATAAAGTTGGGTAAATTAATTTATGTGATTTAATTAAGGAAAAATAAGAAAAATACTTTGTGGAAGAACCGAACCTGGTAAAAATCCGAAAAAATTATATAATGATTATTGTAAGTTATAGAAGCTTCAAAATAAATTTTATGATTAAATTCCTTTATATGACTGAGATTTATATTATATTGTGATCTAAACAAACAAACAAACAAACCCAGTATATCCCACTCAAGAGCAGAGTCTGGGGGGGGGTATGTAGTGGCAACTATTTCCTCTATCTAGGTAGATAGAGAGGCCGCTTCCAAAGAGACTCCCGACTCGATAAACAAAAGCAATAACGATAGCAAGACAACAAATAATATATCATACAACACACAACATACAACATACAGTTAAAATCATCAACAGATTAAGAAAAATAAATATGAAAAAAATCAAAACTATGAAATAAATTATGAAAAATTATGAAATAAATTAACTACAGTAAGTTTGTATTAATTCTTGAAAAATATCTTAATTTAGTTAATAGCTGGAATTTTTATATCATTATTAATATTTTCAGATGATGTTGCTATTAAACTTTTAAAAATTTTGAGTAATCGTAGTTACTATTTTAGAATATTGACTGAGGTACTGAAAATTTAAAGAAATATATTCCTAACTTATAATTAATTTTATAGGTTATCGCTGGAATTGAGGTGAGATTCATAGCCCCGTTTTTATTATGATTTTGGGGGAAAACATACTGTTTTGTATTTGATGCAAGTAAATAAGACTTTTTGAGATAAACTGTCATGTTGCTGTAAGATACAACCATTAATTCGGATGAGAAACCGTTTGATAATATTGGTAGCGCTACTTAGGAAAATATTTCCTGCACCAACAAGATGAGTGTTGTGATGCTATATTATCTAATTTTTGTGATTTGTATTTTTGACAGTTATGAATCACTTCGCATATAAGTAGGTTTGGTTGTAATCTTATTTATGTTGCATCAATATGTTTTGTTTGGTTATTAAACCTATGTTTCTCACTAACTTTATGTTGACAGTTTTAAGTATGTTTTTTCAGGAGAACAGAATGACTAACAACATTATGTTCTCGTTTGATGTTTACAACGATTGAGGTGAATTTATTGGGAAGACTTGTGTAAAAATAACTGTTAACATATTTTGAGCTTCACATAATGGTGGATGCACACATCCACTACTAGCTGAAGATTATGTAATATGTCGAAGACATGTGCTTTTGATTAGGATTATGAAATTGTATAAGTATGAAATATTTGACTTAATCTTGTAAATTGTAATCCTAACATTATGAATTAACGAAAGTAATGTTAGGTTTATTTCTATGATTCGTATGTTTTGTAATCAATGTGTTTTGAACCGACGAGTCACACACAAGCATTTCACACTTCCGCCGGGATGTGATATAAAGTCATGTAACTCCGGTCTCTATTTACTTGATTTTGTTATTGGTAAATATTTTAAATTGTAATGAAGAATGTGGTAACGTGCATTTCGTATTTCGAATTCCACTATATATGAATTATTCTTCTGGTTATCATTGGATTGTTAAGTATGCATGCTCAGCTTTATTATGCAACATCAATTCCTATTTTTACTTATTCATCGGATTTGATGATTGACCTTTTGGTTTTTAACCAATCAAATTTCATTGACAAAGATTTCATGTATTTTAATTGATTATAGTAAATCTAATTTGGCCAAATTTCATGTATTTTTAAATTTCATGTTTTTATATTTGTAAATAGTGTGTTTACATATACGTTTATAAATAGTTACATATGTAATTTACATATGTAAATAATTAATATGTACGTATGTGAAACAAAGTTAAGCATATAGTTAAATTCAATGAAGCGTCATGTTTGTTATCTATTGTGAATATATTTCATGTTCTTTTTTAATTTTAAGTGGATTGTATTATTTTGAAAAAACTGTTATATTCAATGAAGAAAAGAAAGCAAATAGAAATGTATATGTTTATGATAAAGTCGAATTAATTTCATACATATGTGAGTTTTAATTTAATTGGTTATTTTTCGTATATGATTACGTATATGTAAATAGTTTGTATTTAATATTGTTTTACATATGTTTAAATTAACTATTTAAATGTCTAACTTTGTTTTACATATATGTAAATTAATTATTTATTCATTTACATAGGTAAATATTTATTTATTTTGTGTTCCATATAAATATGTATTTGTAGATTTAAATCATATTATTAAGTTGATGTTGATATAACTTCAAACATATATGTGATTTTTAATTGATTATGCTTTCGTATATGATTCCATATATGTAAACAATTTATATTTACTTTGTACATATTTTAAAATTACATATCTACAATTTATATTTATTTTGTTTTACATATTTTAAAATTACATATCTACATGTTTAACTTTATTTTATATACGTTTAAATTAGTTATTTACATATATTTATATTTAAATTTGTAGAAATAAGATAGGAAAAAAGGATATTCTATTTTGAATATATAAATATTTATATTTACACTGAGGAGGAGACGCAGGATGTGCATTTTTATTCTGACAAGATCCAGTCAGAGGTGGCTCCTTTGGTCGAGTGGTGGTTGATGATATCCGACCAGCCGTAGGAGGGCGCCATTAGGGCGAGCTCCATTAGAGATCCATTGCACCGATATCTTCACCGGTGCATTGCCGGCACTATTGCCAGCCAGATTTGAGTATGGAGCAGGTGTTGCTCCTTGATTTATTTGTTTGAGAGTATTGTTTTCACCCCGACAGATGAATCTTGCTCACTGCATGGCCACCTATTTTTTCAGTGTAATTCAGGGCAAAGTATAAACTATATATATTAATTTGTTAATAAATAATCATAATCTATTATTATTATATTATAATTTGATGTTTTGAAGATAGATAGCCCCATTGTTTGCGGGTCTTACATCATCGTCATTGCCTCGCGCGTAGGGTTGTTTACGGACGCCCTAATTGCGAGGCAGACGACGAACGCGCCACCTATGATTTTGGGGTGACAGACCGTCATGGCCATGTGGATTGCCGCCAAGTTTGGCAACAACCTCCGATGGTGCACTGACGGTGGTCGGACCATCTAGCAGCCTATGGCTGACGCTGGTACGGAGGAGGAGCAGCCGTAGCCGCAGCCGCACGCCAGAGAACCGGGCCCACCGCCAAAAACCCCTGTGGCGAGGACTATCATTCACCAGATTCCTCCGACGGGGGAGTTTATGGCTGAGTCACTCTATTGGGGCGCAAGATGCACGACATGCTTGTATGGATGATAGATCTGTGCAGCATGTGGGCTGCTCAGCAGGGTATCGACCCCCCCTGGCCGGAGTTGGTTCCTTTTGTTAGGAGCCTGGGGGTGATGAGGAGGAGGCTGCTGGTGGTGATGAGGAGGACCAACCACCACCAGAATAGATAGAGTTTTTTGTATTTTTATTTTTATGTAAAAAACTTTATATATTTTGATCATGTATGTAAATATTATTATCTCAAATTAGTTACATTTAAATGTTTATTAATTTGATGACGTATTTATATATTTAGAGATTGTTGGTAAATTACATCTAAAAAATGTATAACTACATAAACAAATTTACTGAATTACATAAAATATAACAATAATATTAAATCTATTTGTTCAACCGTGTCTGTGGGCCGTAGTTTGAGATATTTTTGAAATCGCGTTCCGTATATAACCACCCAATCATTAGCGTTTTTTGTTTTGTAGTTGATCCAATATCCGCTCGGAAGAGGCATTGGATAGTCACCTACTAATCGAATCCTAATAAAATGGCTACTCTGAACATAAACAATCGCAATCACATGGTGTTCACTGATATCACGAGCAGATAACCAGAACGGGAAAAAAGTAGCGGAGTTACTGATAGATATAAATATTAAAACCACTCGAAACCTGTTAGCAATCAGGATTGCGGTAGGTGGCACTGTCATCCAGTTTTTCTTGGAGCTGCACCTAACACGTTCTAGCTTAATGATTCCCTTATTTGCACTATATCATGAAACATCGCAGCGTACCTATGTTCGTTTTCATCCAACTCAACTGTAAGTTCCGTACGAATAAAACACCATTGATTTTCACCATATCCCAATGCGAGTGCTACAACACGAAAACCACAGTTATCGTCGGCTAAAACATCATCCGCACCTGAAATATACGGGTAAAAAAAGGATGGAATCCAATCATTAAATCGGAAACAATTGTTTTTTTCTTCGTCACCCGGGATATATGAAAACCTAGATGTCTATTGGGAAAATTCGTATTTGCCTCTTACTTTGGAAGTCACTGATTGACTGCACTGCAAAGACCCTTGTTTTGACTTCATCACAGAACTTGAATATGTTGGCGGAACTTTAAAATTTTCCCTATCTTGCACATATGAACTATGTGAGGGGGGGTTTAATATTGTGTCTTTTTGCTTATCTTTTTTTGGATGACCCTGTGTATGCGTTTGGACTTTAGGAGGTTTTTTATCAATTTTTGAAGGATATATGTACGATTTGAAAAATTTAATCAAAGATTATTTTACGTTTTCGGGTTGGACAACTAAATGTTTTGTCACCATGTTCATCTCTTTATGTACATCTACTTGAATCTCCCGTACAATATACGAGGGTGAAAAATCAAGCTTCCTCCAAAAAACATCAATGGCATCGGGCGGGATACATTGACCTATAAAATAATAGATTAAATTAAATATATAAAAAGTTTTCATGATAAAATTTAAAATGTAAAAGAACATCCACTTTTTTGCAAGTAATTGTTTAATTTAGAAGCACACGGAAGACCACAGCTGGTAAAAAGATGGCAGCCATACGATTCTTTGGATGTCATTAGATGATTAATCATATTTATCCTACCAACTAAGAGATCAAAAGCTGCAATAGAAACCTTACCTCGCAGCAATTGAAGCACTTTATGATTATGCTACACCATTAGCATGATTTTGCTTTTGGTAAAACTTTCTTTTATAGTAATTTTCTGGGTAACTAAAATATTATGGATAAAAAAAGTAAATCTATCCAGGGTGCTGTTGGTTGCTTTGAAATAACTTTTCAACAAAGAATGTTGTCTCTTAACTCGGTTCGTTGTGTGTTGACCGAAGTTATAATTACTATTTATCCACACCGGCACAAATCTCTCTTTGTAGGGGTCCAACCAATTATTTTTGAGGTACAACAATACTCCTATTTAAAAATAAAATTACTTATTTTTAAGGTACAACCATTTTGGATTTTTTAGAGAGAGAAACAACAGAGAATTCTCGGAGGTTGTAGAAGAAGAAGAGAAATTCGAAGTTTTTGGTAAGAAATCTTGAATTTCTGATGCTTTAGAAGTTTCCAGTCTCGGTTATGTGCTTATAAATGTGATTGTGTGTTTGGGTTGTGTGGGGGGGGTTTAGGTGCTAGAACCCTCTGGGAAGCTCAAAGAAGGGTATCAAACTCGAAACAAAACAAGGTGAGTTCTAGAATCCCCTTTTTAACATGTTTTTAACAAATTTTCGGGCTGAAAAATGCACGTGTATGTGTTTTTATAAGATTATGATTCTACCCGTATGTGCGTGTGAACGTGTATGTGGATAGGTGTATGTTTTGGGGGTAAATGATATCATGATTATGATTATGAATGTATTATGAAGCTTAGAATATTAGTACTAAGCATAGAATTTGATTTAGGACGAATTTGGGACTGATTTATTGTAGGATTCTATAAGCCCAAGACACGTAGAATATTGATGCGGTTAGTACGATATGATCCAAGTCGGGTTATACCCAATAACAAGCTTAGCAAACACCAATTAATATTTAATTA
>BJCO01660447.1:0-10960 GCA_018326465.1 Flaveria floridana | reverse complement strand
TCACAAATCATCTGGATTCAACAGCAAATGCGGGACTACGGTTTAAAATTCTCTAACACTCCTATATTTGTTGATAATTCTGCTGCTATAGCCGTAACTAAAAAACTGGTCCAACATCCTAAGACCAAACACATCGGAATTAAATATCACTTTATACGTGATTGTTTTGAAAAGAATTTAATCGATGTTGTTAAAATTAATACGGACTTTCAACGCGCTGACCTCTACACAAAAACTTTTGATAAACAAAGATTTTTATATCTGTTAGAGGTCAACGACGTGAAAAAGAAATGTGAAGTGATTCCAGAAGATGAAAATGCTTAGTCCGCAACCGTTTATTTTTTTCTTTTCTTTTCTTTTTATTTCCTTTTATTTATTTTGTTTTAATTTCCTGTTTTAAAAATCCAAAAACACAAAATGATTTTCGGTTTTAGAATTTTAGGGAGAGATTAGTTTAGTTTTCAGCATTTATTTGCTTAAAAAAAAGAGTAGGAGGAAAGTCTAGTTAATAGAAATGAGATCGTATCTGTGATACTGATTCAAGGACTGTGGAAAATGATAGTACACAGGAACACAAAGTATAAGTCTGAGAAGTCTAAGCAACATAAAAAGAAAAATGATAGTAAAACTAGCTGCTACTAAGGTAACACGGAGAAAGTAGACCTAGAGGTTGCTAGATTATTAGATGATGTGTCGGTAGATTCAACACAATAGATAAGTAGACCTCGTTGGTGATTTCAGTTCAAACTAAGTTTTTAAACAAGCTGTGGGTTATCATCTTATCCCTGGTCAACACAATTAACGAAGTTCCAATAAGGGGTGACGAGCAAAATAAACGCCACAAATGTGTGCGGATGACCATAAAAATGAGTAAAGCACACGAAAAAAATGCAAAATGCAATCTAGCTGATAACATATGTTGTTGGTGCGATCTGTGCAAAAAGAATATAATTGCTCAAACAAGAAGATAGGTTGTGTGCCTCTCTGCTGTGCGGTGGCACTGACGTGAGGATAAGCATAACCTAAATATTATAGAATTCATTGTTGTTTGCGCCTCTCTGCTGTGCGATGGCACTGACCTAAGGCTTTGCATCTCTTTGAAAGCTCTTAGAATAGTTTCTTCTTGTCAAAATACCCGTAGACCGCTCAAAATCTCCTGAGGAATGTTGATTACCATATAAGTGTAAGATCCACAAATGCTTGTTAAAATAATTAAACCTGAAATCATCACCAATGTGTGTCAAAAATCTGTGTATGGATTTAAGATGACAAGTATACTGACACTCATCTTGAGATGCAATTCTTGAAAGTCCAAATCATTATGGGTATCTTACAGCACTAGTATGATTTCCTAAACTTGCAATTGACTCTCGATGAAAACAAGAGTCTAACATCAAAAGGATTTGGTAAAATGTCCCAAATAATTTGATAAACATGTATGATTCCATAATGAATCGGTCTAGTTATCATCAATTTAACTTGATGCTATCTTAGGATCTCAACCTCCCACAAAATTACAAAAATAAGCTTTAGTTTTTGTCTTTTAGTTGTAGTTGTTTAAGTTGTTTCATTTTTAGTCAGTTTAGTTATTAAACGTCGGACTATGAATTAGAATTCAATGTGTGAGTGAATCACTAAAAAGGGTCACGTCTGAGGTGACCAAACGGGTTTTCAAATGTCAAAAGGGTCACGTGTGAGGTGACAAACTGCTTTTACTGTTAAAAAGATCACGTCTGAGGTGATCAAAAGTTTTCTAAGTTAAAATGGTCATGTCTGAGATGATCACTGGTCAAAATGTTCTATCAATTGTTAGAAAGGGCTAAGTGTCAAATGGTCATAAAATCAAAATCATAAGTATGAGCCATTCGCATGACTAGACAATGAGTATGGACCAGTCGTACGATTGGACCATACGTATGAGCCCAATCGTAAGAATGGAGGTGACCGACTGTGCCAGTTGCACGACTGCCCCTCAATCGCACGATTGGAGGTGACCGACTGTGCCAGTCGCACGACTGACCCTCAATCGCACGATTGGAGGTCACCGAATGTGCCAGTCGCACGACTGACCCTCAGTCGCACGAATCAAGTATGCGACTAGGTTCAGGCGCACGACTGGAGGAAACCCTAGTATAAATAGAGGGGGAGTCGGTCGCAGTTGCCCATTCATTCCAATCGCCCACTCTATCGCATGACAACCATTACTCTGCCTGATTTTCATTTGATTGTTCTAGACCATTGTTTGTATTGACCTAACGATTTTTAGTGTTTATCCAGGTAATGCGCGACGATGTTCACCCCAAAGATCAATAAATTCGTGCCCTAATGATCGAACTTAAAGCCTAAACATAACCGAGACTTAGTTTGACTAATAAACTGACAAAACTAAGTATATTGTTAAAATAAAAGCTATTAGGTGTTATGTTGGACATTTCAGAAACTAATGAGCCAAACCACAACGTCTAACATCAAGTTTTGCTCAAAATTTGAATTTGAATGGAAAATCAGTCTGTCATGCGAATGGACACTCTGATGAACTTCAATCGCACGACTGAGCTGTGCGAATTACTCAATTGCACGACTGAACCATGCGTATGAGTTTAGTCACACGACCGGTGTAAACGCATGGGATAACATACGACTAAGCCCAGTCGCATGCTCAGTCGTACGTATGTGCTCATTCGCACGACTAGAACTCAGTCGCACAGTTTATTCGCACGACTAGATCTCAGTCGCACAGTTCATTCGCACGACAGAACAGAAGATTTCAATTCCATTGAATCACATTGTTATTCATTGATTCTCACTAACATTTATTTACATTGTGTAACAGATGGCGAGTCATTGGACTATGAGCACAAAGCATAACATTTGTGCTCATCTGGATCTGTACTCCCGGAACGCGGCTGAGTTCTCCGGTATTATCACATTCTTATGGAGATCGAGGATCTTTCGAGCCATCTCGACGCCGTGCACCCCATACAGATCAGTTCAGCAGGCTTTCTGGGAAAGCGCTATCGTCGACAGGTCCTCAGAGCCCCATTGTATCAGGAGCTCCATTTTTGGTAAGGCTATAGAGATCACTGAGGATGATCTCAGGACTGTATTAGAGTTTGGGGATGATGCTGACTACCCTACATGACTGCATCCACTGACAGTATGAGGCTTTTTTCTGCGGGCCAAGTACTCAGGGGGATATCAACGCAGGTGTGCTCAACAAGAGCAACCTGCGCCCCCAACTGAAGTACTTAGCCCATGTGCTGCTAAAGTGCATTGCCTCAAAGAAGGGAGGATTCGATGAGCTGTCCGATCAGATGCAAAACGCCTATGTTGCGTTGGTGCTGAACTATCCGTTCAGCTTCTCGAGGATGATCTTCAACTACTTAGTGGAGAACATCGAGGCAGAGGGAAATGAGGGATTTTGCATGTACCCTTGCTTTATGCTGATGATCATTGACAAGAAGCTCCCTTTGCTACCAAAGGAGGAGGATGATGTGGTTGTAGAGGTGATGGATAATACCACCCTCAGACGGATGAAGGTTTACCGGGGCAAGCAGGTGAAGCCCCCGATAAGGAGGTTGTTTGAGCATTTGGCCCGAGAAGACTATGTGACGCCAGCGAAGAAGAAGTGGAGTCACAATGATAGTGACTCGGACGTTGAGCAGATTGCCCTACCCTCCGATGACTCTGATGATGATGACAGTGGTGATGGTGGAGATACTGGCCCCACCCAATCTAGGGCCACTACTACTGATGTGACATCTCCATCATCCACCCAAGGAGGTGCTGAGACTGTAGGATTCCATCAGGACTTCCAACCTGATGAGGAGGAGGAATCTGATGAAGAGCCTCTAGTGCGAACGGTGGGGAGCCGGGTCGTAGCCACGGAGAGGTATTAGGGAGGTAGGTGGACGCCAGGGTGAGTCTGGGGTGGCTGTTACTGATCCATCTTACACCCCAGACGAGCCCAGTAGCCAAGGGGGAGCCACCGTGTCTAAGGGCACACGGAGAAAGAGAATGGCTCAACCCTACGACAAGAAGGGGAAGAGGCCCAGGTTTACACTGATCACCACCACCTCAGTTACCACCACTTCTACTACTCCACCCACCACTACCACCACTCCAGCCACTACTACTACCACAGCCTCCACTACTACTACCACACTTCCACCTTCCACTACTACAGCCCACACTTCACCACCCATTGATACACCACCACCCATATTCACCACAACCATCACTACCACCACCAGCCATCAAGCCGGATCATCATCCCATCCAATGTTCCCCACAGGATCATCTCTACCTCCCATTGGAGTGGAGGAACAGCTGTCAGCACTCAACCATATGGTGCTGAAGCTGTTGGCTGCTGATGAGGAGAAGACTGCCTAAATAGCTAAACGCTACCCAAGCACAGCAGATCTCACAGAAAGCCCATCAGATTGCCCAACTCCAGGAGCATAAAGTCGAATCTGCAAAGAAGATAGAGGAGTTGGAGGCTGCCAATAAGACCATCATGCTCAAGCTCAAAGGATCAAAGGATGAGCCTCCTAAGAGAAGAGAAGAAGAAGATGATGATGATGATGATGGTGAAGATGATGAGTGTGATGATGATGACGAGGGCAGTAATGATGAAGAGACAAGGGAAAGGCAGAACGATGATGATGATGATGAAGGAGATGCAACTGCATCTGCCTCAGCTCAGGGTCAAGAGAGACGGACCAAGAAAAATCAAGACCATAGAGCCTCATCTTCTGCCCCACCTACTTCCCCGACTGCAGAAGAGCCCAGCATGATTCAGGACAAAAGTAATGCTTAGAAGTTTATGTATTTATGAAAGCTTTGTACTTGAATCTTGTGTTAATGTTATGTAAATTAATGTTTATATATATCGTTATCAAATGTCTGATTGTCTTGATTAATTACTAACTATTGATGTGTTACATGTTTAAATCAAGCAGATCAATCATCTCAGCAAGATGAGTATGATGTTGCTCCCCTACAGCAAATCAAGTCTCAATTCACTATGTCACTTGATTTGCAAGGGATTGTCAGGAGGTCTGTGAGTTATACTACCGAAGAAGGAGAAATAATTCATGACCTTACCGATGAGCAACTTCCGGAGATGTTCAGGCTCAATCCGGATGAGATTGCTAAGGATGCCCCTACCGTCGACGTGGTTAGTGACGATGAGCTCAATGATATGGACGAAATAGAGATTGAAGACGTCACAACCCACATTATCCAGAATATACTGATCGAGAGGGAAATGTGGTTCCTAATTTTGGGGATACTGTCGATAGTGCTACACATGACAAACTGGATACGATGGAGAAGGAGGCAGAGAAGTCAAAAAGGCAAGCCCAAGCCTCTGATGCCGATATGAACTGAAGAAGGCTCAATGGGCGGCTTGTTTTGCTGAGATCCGAGCCCAACGCGCTGCTCCAAAGCCGAGTGCCTACACCATGCTCTACAAAGTGAAAAAGCATCTGAAGGTGTCAAGGATTATAGCGTGGGCATATTTTGAGGATCTAAATGCCTACGAAGTGTAAAGAGAACAGGGTATAAAGTACTTTAGATTCCCACACGATCTAAAGACTCTACCTGGTTTTGAGCTCAACCAGTTGGCACGCCTAAAGTTGTTGTATGCTGACCCGAGAAAGATGTCAGGCTGGTTTGAGGCTGCTTTAAGGAAAGAGTACCACACCAGGTGGGTTAACTTCAGACCCAAACAACCGACGAGGTATATCAGAAGGTCGAAAGTTGATTCCATTACTGGAAAGCCTAAGATATTGCTGAAGTGGAGTCCACCGCGCACAATGTCAAGAATCCCTCTAAGGGAAATGCCACAGGACTTCACTTCGCATTTCAAGGGGTGGTACTACGATTGGAGAACAGGTGAAGCTGTGATTGTCTAGCAAAAGGAGAGCCAAATAGATACTATTCGGGTGTTTGACCCAATGTGGTTGACTAACCTGTCTGCTGATGATGTATACACATTGTACAGGTGGCCACTGTTTTATGATTCGCAAGACATTGTACAAGCCCTCCAGTTTCAAAATGTTATACGACTCTGTTTCGCATTTGAGATAAATGCCGGAGTTATAAGAGAGGAAAAGTACAAGAAATTTGATGAGATGATAAAGAATGTTAGACTATGATGTAAACTAGGTCCAAGGGGGAGTTTGTTGATACATGTGTACCTAGTTTAGGAGCTCAATGTAATATGTCTATCATGTCTTACATATATGTAATCGAATGGGTATGAATGTAATACAATATGTGGTTGATGCTTATAATGTTTAATATTTCATTGATTATTGTGTAATGATATGTCTTGAACTAACTATATAGGTTTGTGGTTGTTTACATAATTCTTAGTCTATAATGGTTGAGAAATGTGTTTAAACTTAATCATATGAAGTTCTCATCACTTCCTTTGAATCCACCCTTGCTTTCTTGTTCCCTGGTTGATAGCTACCACTTCCGTACCTTTTTCCATTGTTGTTCTAAATTTTTCTTGGTTCGCCTACTGCTACCAACCTCCGATGATCATACAACCTTCCACTAAGATCCACTGCCGACCTAAAAGTACCAGGTTGGGTAGTGACCATGTCCTTATGAATGTCTAGAGGCAACCCTTGCATGTACCTCTTAATCCTCTTGGATTCAGGAGTCACCAAGTCAGGCACCAGACATGCCATTTCATTGAATTTCATGGTGTATTCTTGATGTGTCATGTTTCCAGCTTCCAAGCTCACAAACTCTTGTTCGATCTTATCAAGTTCTCTTTCTGGATAGTACACCTCTATCACCAATCTCTTCATTTCAGGCCATTTCATCCTCTTAATAGCCTCCTCCACAAAAGAGTTCACGATGTTATCCCACCAACACAGTGCTGGATCCAAAAGTGAATGGGAAGCAAACTTCACTTTTTGGTCTTCCCAGCACGACTTCTATTTCCCTAATCCACCTTGGGTAATAGCAGCATTTCTAGTACCATCAAATGTTAGGGGCTTACACCTCTGAAAAGCCCCATAGTTGCACCCCTTTGCCACCTCCTCAACCTCAGAGTCGTCATCATTACCCTTTTCCTCGGCCTTGACCACTTTCTTCTTATCAACCTTCTTATCTTCACCTTTGACCTGTTCCACAACGTCCACAAGAAAAGTAGGCATCACACCAGAAAGGATTTGGTGCACCTCTTGGGCTATAGCATCCTTTACTGTTTCCTTCAGCTTTGCTTGGTCAGTAGTAGGCTCCTCGGCTTCCGTTTCTAACTCAACCTCCTCCTTAACTGATTTATCAACTGGCTTTCAGGTTGAGCTTCCTTCCAGTTTCGCAGGTTTGCTTGCTGCTTCTTTTGCATTAGTAGGGGGCCTTCCCCTAGTGTTTCTCCGGGTGGCCATAGCTGGAACCGCTTTCTTTGGTGCCATCTCTCTACTTCCTATAAGATTCAGAATGTTAATGTGGTCTGTCAAGGCAAGTTTAGATCATGACAAGTTTTGTAAATTTTTAATAACAGTGACTAGTTGTGATTAACCACTTACAGAACTTCTCATATTCCAAACTCTCCAATCCTGAGCCACACTAACACTCAAACCTACTATCCCTATTCTATGCACGTATAGATCACATAAATTCAGGTAGGCACAACAATTAATGTTATCATACCCTATCCTTGATTCTAACTTCAGTAATAATGCACTGCCTATTAGAATAGTATTTACAACATATTTCGTCACCTCTTGACATGGAGCTTCCTTGACTGGCATCCTTCTACTTGGTCCTATTTTCTGTTTAAGTTTAGGTTTATAAAATAGTGTTCCTAAATCTCTTAAACATTCACTCTGATACTAACTTGTAAAGCCCTTGATCCTAGGAAGCCTTACAGTTCGTCATTCACAACAAGAACACAGATTTAATACATTCATTTAGATGAACATTGCAGCGGAAAAGTATATTAAGTTTCAATCCATTACGACATAATTAAAATAAAACATAACATTGTCTTTAAAACATCAAATAGTCTTTAAAAGTATTCTTAATAATCTTCTAATCAGGGATGCCAGCCTTAGATGCCAAGTAGCTTCTAGAATCCATTCCCACATTCACTCAAGTACAACAACTCACATGTCAACTAATATGCATAAAAAGTCAGCTTTGCTGAGTGAATTCTAGGTTTACTTCATTAAATAACTTTTTAGTAAGATTTATTAGCTTTATCATTCGAAAGTAATCATCATATAACAAAACATTAGTATTCACAGATCATCACTTTATCAATGCTTTGTCATTAAGACTTTCGCTTAATTATTAACTATTACTCCTCTTTACCCGTCAATTCCCAGTTATTATTGGTGCCTATGATAAAAACAAGACTTTACCGACTTGCCAGTCCAGGCCTTACTGTCGTACCCAAACAGGTCATTATTGTCATGCCAATCTAGGCCTTACTGACTTGCCTGTTCGAGCCTTTACTCTTCTGACATGCCAACCCAGGCCTTACTGTCATGAGGGCAAAACAAATTCAACCCTCCTCTTCATTTGCTTGCAAGGCTTTACTTTACAAAGGTACATGTTATGGGCCCAATAACATTTATTTAAGTTTCACTCATATCTTTAGTTGTACACATACTTTTACATGATAAGAAATAAACTCTTAGTCTATACATTCATATTTCATCAACAATGACAAATAAACAATATAATCGACCCTCCGCGGGACAACACGGGTTCGGGGGTGGCAGCCCCTGATAGCGGGGTTCTAGGGCAGAAGCCACAAGTGGGGTCCAAGGGGCAACGCCCCTGGCTGGTGCCATGCTTGAAATCTTTGCCTTGAAAATATTAGGTTTACTACGCATAATAGCCCCAAAAACATGGAAAAACTTATAAATATGGGGATCTAGAACTCATCTAGTCAAAGTAAATGGTTCTCATCTAAGTTTTCTAGGTTAGATTCGCACTACACAACGTGCACATAAGTTAACACTCAAATAGGTCATTTCTATGCAATTTCGCTGCTAGTTTAACTGGCAGCTTCGCCCATAAGTTTCGCACGGCAGTTTCGCTGCGTGGTGCATGTTAGGACCGTTTTTGTACGAAGCACTAACGGATTCTGTGTGAAACCAGATCAAATAGAGTGGAATTCTATTTGATTGGCGATCCAATCAGTGAGAACGAATAACCTGATCGATCTAACGATGAAACAAACATTAAGAACGGATTGGAATCGATCAGGAACGAACTGTGAACTTGGAGTGACAAACTTGGACACTCTAGACGGCTAGGGTATGATAGTATTCGAAGTGTTATGTTTTTCCACGAATTACGTGGTATTTATAGGTTATCTATTTCCATTCGTACGACTGAATCATTAGCATGGTTCACTCGTGCGACTGACTCATGAGGTTGACTCATACACACGACTGAAGGTTCAGTCCCTCGACTGAATCAATCTTATATCTCAGTCATGCGACTGATCCAGTCTCCTGGTTCAGTCGTGCGACTGGTCCATAAGCATGGTTCATTCATGCGTATGGTCCATAAGTATGGTCCATTAGCATGAACTACCACATGATTAAGTTGAACATATTTCTAAGTTCTTATTGACTTAGAACTATGTAAAATGGCATCAAACCTATATAGAAAGTTCATACATGTGAATCACATTCAATATAATGATAATATGACATAATCAATCACAAATAAACATCAAAATGCATTTCATATATCATTGAATCGTCACATTACATCAAATTACATCAATTTAAGACATGAAAGACTTTTACATTTAAGATCAAAAACTAGGTACATAAACATGTATAAACAAACTCCCCCTTGGACCTGGTTTAGCCTATTATCTAACATTCTTTATGTTCTCTTGAAACTTCTTGTTCTTCTCTTCTCTTGTGACTCCAGAGTGTATCTCAAACGCAAAGTAGAGTCTTATAACGTGTTGAAACTGTAGAGCTTGTACAATATCCTGCGTGTCATAGAATAGTGGCCACTTGTAGAGTGTGTAAACGTCATTAGCAGACAAGTTAGTTAACCGCATTGGGTCAAATATCCAGATAGTCACTATTTTACCCTATTTATACAAAACTATGACCGCTTCTCCAGTCCGCCAGTCATAATATCACCATTTGAAGTGTGGAGTGAAGTCCTGAGGCATCTCCGGTAGTGGGGTCTTAGACATTGTACTTGGGGGACTCCACTTCAGCACTACTTTCGGCCTTCTAGTGATAGGATTAACTTCGGTCTTATGAATGAACCTCTTAGGTTGTTGAGGCCTGATGTTGACCCATCTGGTGTGGTATTTGTTCTTGAGCGCTGTCTCGAACCAACCTGACATCTTCCATGGGTTGGCGTACAAAAGATGTAAACAGGCTAGCCTGTTCAGATCAAAACTAGGAAGAGTATTTGTTCTTCGCCCTCTTAACAGCGTATACATTCAAGTCTTCAAAATATACCCAACTTATTATCTTGCCTGACACGTTTTAATGCTTCTTCACTCGGTATAGTTTGGTGTAGGTGTTCACTTTTCGAGGAACTCGTTGGGCTTTCATCTTAGATAAACAAGCTGCCCACTCAGCCTTCTTTAGATCGACATCTGCGTTCGTAGCTTGGGCTTTCCCTTCATCTTTCTCTTTTTTTCTTCTCTGTCTCAGCCAACTTATCGAAAGTAGCACTGCCAAACGTTTCACCCAAGTTGGGATAACATTACCCTCTTGGTCAGTGTACTGAGGATAGTATTCAGACGTTATATCCTCTATCTCAATCTCATCCACAACCTGCAGCTCCTCGTCACTCACGACGTCGACTTGAGGAGCATCCTTGACTAGCTCATCTGGATTAAGTCTAAACATGTCAACGAGCTGCTCATCAGTAAGGTCATGGATGATCTCTCCTTCCTCAGGAGTGTAGCTCACAGATCTTCTTACGATCCCTTGCAAATCAA
>BJCO01660420.1:0-10967 GCA_018326465.1 Flaveria floridana | reverse complement strand
CCCCACGATGATTGATACTATAATGATGCGAACTTTCAGAGTTCCTTTTGTTTAACACTTAAAGCACATATGTTTTAAAATTTTACTAATGGATTCTAAAGATACTATTGTTTTCTGAAACTTTAACCACTTGAACTCACCAACTTTATGTTGACACAATTTTCTTTTTGAGCATGTCTTCAGGTACAGCTAGGGAGAATAGTTGAGCTATAGAAGATACCTAAATCCGAGGCAAGAAGTGAGGGTAGGTGTCGAAGACAAAAGTCGAGCCTAGAAGCTTTAGTTACTGAAGCATCAAGAAACCTTTCCCAAAAGATTGATCATAACACCTATAGACTGTAGATTTAGGCACCTTTTGAATTGAAACAGAGCCAATACTCTGATGTAAATGTTGAAAGTTGTAATGTATTAAACCATTTAGTTTCCACTGCATTTTGGTTGTTGTTTACTAATTGTGACGTCCCGCCTCTCTGGGCCCGGGGTGTGACACCCAAGGGTGTAAAGGTAATTAGCACAAAATGGGTTCTTCGTTGCAAGAAAGATGACCAGGGGGTTATCATCAAAAACAAGGCACGGTTGGTAGTTCAAGAGTTCAGACAAGTCGAAGGTGTGCACTATAATGATGTATTTGCACCAGTTGCTAGGATGGAAGCAATTATAATCTTCATAGCCTATGCATCCTACATGAAAATCAAGGCGTATCAATTGGATGTGAACAGTGTATTTCTTCATGGTGAAATCTGTGAGGCAGTATACGTCAGTCAGTGTGAAGATTTCGAAGATCCTTATCATTAGGACAGAGTTTATAAGTTGGACAAGGCTTTGTATGGGCTACATCAAGCCCCTTGAGCCTGGTATTAGAAACTCTCCACACACCTGCTGAAACATGGATTTCAAAGGGGAGTGATCGACTTCACGTTATTCATGAAATATAAAGATGGTGATTTACTGTTGGTTCAGATATACGTGGATGACATAATCTTCGGTTCAAAAGACGAAGCATTATGTAAAGAATTTGAATCTGTGATGAAAGCTGAATTTGAAATGAGTGAAATGGGAGAGATGAAGTTCTTTCTGGGGTTACAGGTGGATCAGACACCTAATGGAATCTTTCTACATCAGACCAAATACGTGGGAGACATCCTAAGTAGGTTCGATATGGAAAATATAACGGTTACTGGTACCCCTCTTGGCACAAACCACGATGTGGCACCCGATGAAAATGGGGATTTTGTAGATGCCACCATGTATCATGGAATGATCGGATCTCTAATGTATCTCACAGCTTCTCGTCCTGATATAATGTATGCCACGTGTCTCTGTTCTAGATATCAGTCAAAACCAAAAGTCAATCATCTGATTGGGGTGAAGCGGATCTTTCGTTATCTGAAGGGTACTCCAACACTCGGGTTGTGGTATCCTCATGATGATGACTTTGAACTTACAACGTACAGTGACTCAGACTATGGTGGATGCAAGATGAACTACAAGTGGACATCTGTGGGGTGTCAATTTTTTGGAAGGCGGTTAGTCACCTAGCAATGTAAGAAGCAGACGTTTGTTGCTCTGTCAAAATGTGAAGCTTAATACGTTGCTGCTGCAAGTTGCTGCTCTCAAATCATCTAGATTCAACAGCAAATGCGGGACTACGGTTTGCAATTTACTAACACTCCTATCTTTGTTGATAATTCTACTGCCATAGCTGTAACTAAAAATCCAGTACAACATCCCAAAACCAAACACATCGGCATTAAATATCACTTCATATGTGACTGTTTTGAAAAGCATTTAATCAATGTAATTAAAATTAACATGGATTTTTAGCGCGCCGACCACTATACAAAAGCATTTGATAAACCGAGATTTTATTATCTTTTAGAGGTTAATGGCGTCAAAAAGAAAGAGGATGTAATTCCGGAGGAGTCGAGTTCATAGTCCGTCAGTATATGTCTTCGTTTTCATTTTTGTCTGTCAATTTTATTTTATTTTATTTTATTTTCTCTTTTACCTTAAAATTTTCAAAAACACAAAAAGATTTTCTATTTTAGAATTTTAGGGGGGGAATAGTTTAAGTTTCAGTATTTATTACTTAAAAAAGGGGGGGTGGGCAGGTATGCTGATAAGCAAAGATGTCAAATCCTAGAAATCGATTCAGTACAGTGGAATATGATAGTACACAGGCGTCGAATCATTTGGGACACCAAAATGACTTTAATTTTAAAATATTATATTGAAAGTAACAGAAAATTATAAGTCTGAGAAGTCAAAGCCCAATAAGTTGAAAAATGATAGTAAGCTAGTCTGTTACTATGGTTACATGGAGAAAGTAGATCTAGAGGTTGCATGTCTATTATATGATGTGTGAGTAGATTCAAGACAATGGACTAGTAGACATCATTGGTGAATCATGTTAATTCAGTCAATCAACAATGTGTGGGTTCTCATCTTATCCCTGGTCTGCATAATCAATAAATTTCCAATAAGGAGTGAGGAGTAAAAAGAAAGCCAAAAATATGTGTGAATGACCCAAACCATGAGCCAAAAATGTGTGTGAATGACCAAAACAATGTGAAACGCAATCAAGTTAATGACAAATGTTGTTTCTATGTTAAATGTATTCTAAAATTGCTCCAACAAGAAGATAGGTTGTGTGCCTCTCTGCTGTGCGATGGCACTGACCTGAGTAGGTTGTGTGCCTCTCTGTTGTGCGATGGCACTGACCTGAGGATAAGCATAACCTATATATTCTAAGAATTCATTTTTGTTTGCACCTCTCTGCTGTGTGATGACACTGACCTGAGGCTTAGCATCTCTTTGAAAGCTCTTAGAATAGCTTCTTCTTGGCAAAAAAGCCCCGTAGACCGCTCAAAAATATCCTGAGGAATGTTAATTACCATATAAGCATGGGATCCATAAATACTTGTTGAACCAACACACCTAAATAATCACCAATGTGTGTCAAAAATCTGTGTATGGATTTAAGTTGACAAACATACTGACAATCATCGTGGCTGCAACTCTCGATGTTCAAAATCAATATGTGTTATACAACAACTCTACCATGATATCCGGTTAGTGCTTTTGACTCTTAGATGAATGAGATTATGTGAATTGTAAATATATTGTTCCCTATTATTGATATAAATACAAATAATTCGAAATGATTGCGTGTTTATGCCTGTCTAATTCCATGTGAATCTTTCTAGAAACGATGTTAATGCTTGAAGATGTTCCGCTCAGGGGGAGAAATCGTTTAGCTAAAGTTAAAATGTTTTCAACTCTCCTAAAATAAGAATACAAAAATATGTCTTAATTAAGTTTAGTTCAAATTTTTCCTGTTTTATTTACGTTAGGATTGTGTCAGTGTCAGACTATGTAACAAGACTAAACTCTGTGAATGCCACAACCTGAACCGAACGTTAAAAGGCTTGTTTCTTAAAGATAAAAGGTTCACGTCTGAGGTGATCAACGGTTTTCACTTAAAAGGATCATGTCTGAGGTGATCAAATGATTTCTGGTTAAAAAAGATCATGTCTGAGATGATCAAATGGTTTTTAGTTAAAAGGATCATGTCTGAGATGATCCATGGTCATAATGTCATTTATCAAATATAAGTATGTGAAATAGTGGAACAAACAATGTCAAATTCACTAGAATGACCCAATCGCACAATTGGACCATAAGTATGGGCCAATCGCACGATTGAACCATAAGTATGGGCCAATCACATTATTGGACCACTAGTATGGCTTAGTCGCACGACTAGACCATGAGGATGGCCGATCCACGATCGGCATCCTCAGTATGAACCAATCGTACGATTGATTGAATGCATATAGGTCATTCGTACGACTGAACTTCAGTCGCACGTATGAACCATGCGTATGGGTCCAGTCGCACGACTGAAACTCATAACAGTATAAAAGGAGGTCAGTCGGTCGTAGCCCTACACTTTATTTCAAACTCTCTCAAATACCCGGCTACATAGAGGACCCCTTTTCTGAATTTTTCTTTGCGAACTCACCTGATTTCTCGTTGCTACCTTATATAAATTCATCTACAGGTACAGTCAAGATGAAATCAGGGTACATGAATACATTAAATCGATCAAAAGTTTCCGAATGATATAAAAATTAAACCGAACCAAATAACTCTAAAATTGGACCTTTAAATGGACTTAAAAGTGAACTTAAAAGGTTACAAGTGTAATGACGAGTCTTGGCGCGTCTAATGACTCCAATCTTGACATGAATATGGCTGTTCTGACAAAAATTCAAAATCTCAGACTAGCACAGTATGGATGCGACTGGACATACTGATGAACCTCAATAACATGTTTGAATCATACGCATGATTCAATCGCATGATTGACTCAATCGGTAACTCAAGTCACACGACTGGCTCAACCGCTTGTCATGGTACACGACTAAGCTCAGTCGGTTGCTCAATCGTACGATTGAGTTTAGTCGTATGGTTCAATCGTACAATTGAACCACTATGATATGATCTGTTCAAACTCAAATGTTCTTTCTTGTGGACGGGTCTAACATGTTTGTTGCTTGTGTTGTGGTGAAATGGCTGATAGATGGACTATGAGTACTAAGCACAACATATGTTCTTATCTTAACACGACTTCCCAGAATGCTGTAGAGTTTGTTAGGATTAGAGAGTTTTTATGACGATCCAGGATCTATCTAGCTATTTTGATTCCCTGCACACAATACCACTCTCTACAGAAGGCATTCTGGGAGAATGTCGTAGTTGACAGATCAGTTAAGCCTTACAGGATTCGAAGCTCCATCTTCGGGCAGGACATAGATATAGGTGAGGACAATTTGAGGAGGATATTGGATTTGGGAGATGACATGGATTATCCCACCAAACTACATCCCATGACGGTTAGGGGATGCTTTCTACGGATTAAGTACGTCGGTGATATCAATGTCGGCGTGCTTAATAAGAGCAACATGTGCCCACCTTTCAAGTATTTGGCACATGTGATTCTGAAATGCATAGCCTCACGACAAAGTGGTTTTGACGAGATGAGCGATCAGATTCGGAACGAGTTTGTTGCGTTAGTGTTGAACCACCCGTTCAGTTTTTCCAAGATGTTCTTCAACTACTGGAAGGAGAACATCGAGGCCAAGGGGAAGGAGAGTTTTTGCATGTATCCCCGATTTCTACAGCTGATCCTTAACGAGAAGCTACCTAACCTTCCTAAGCTTAAGGACGATAAGGTGTCATTGGAGGAGATGGATGATACGACTTTAGGCAGGATGAAGGTATACAGGGAAAAACAGACTAAGCCCCTAGTGAGAAGGTTATTCGGCCATCTGGCGAATGTTGATTATGTAGCATCGACCAGGAAGAAGTGGCGTCATACTGATAGTAACTTGGATGTTGAGCACGTCTTGATTCCCAGTGATGACGAGGATGATGATGATGATGACCAAGATAAGGGTCAAGGTGGTGGAGATGAGGGCTCGAATCAATCCAGAGCCACTGACACATCTAGTGTCCAATCACCACCTCAGTAGAGCAGTTCATCAGTTACTGGTGGGTCTGAGCAAGCTGCCATCCACCAGGACTTCCTGATCAGTAAGGATATCACGAACTCTCATCTAGAGGAAGAAGATGATGATTCTAAAGAAAAGCCTCTAGTGAGACAGGTCGGTAGTAAGTGGGTAGCTACGGAGAAGGGAAAAAAGGTGGTTGGTACATGCCAGGCTTGGTCAAAGGGTGTCGATACTGAAGAGAGTGATCCATCTTATACACCTGACTAGCCTATCAGCCTAGGGGGAGCCCCAATTTCTAAGGGGTATAGGAGGAAAAGGATACCCAACCCTATGGGATGAAGGGGAAACGCCTAAAGATTATTTTGATGAGCTCCCCCGTAGCCACTACCACCACCACTGCCACTACCACTACCACTGCCATTACCACCATCACAGCCAATACCACCAACATACCCATCACCATAGTTATACCTAAATCTACCTCACCCTCAATACCCAAAACTACACCTCCACAAACCATCCCTATCCCCACACCTGTATACACAACATTTACAACCACCCTAACCATCTCCCAAGATGGAACATCTACCACCATTCCACCTCTACAGTGCACTACTCTACCCACTGTTGGGATAGAGGAACAGTTTGCGAGCCTTAACCGGCTAGTTCTCAAGTTGTTGGCGACTGATGATCTTCAGGCCAACCAAATGAGACAGTTGATGGCGGTGAATGCAAAACAGGGCAAGCAAATCGCCAAGCTCATAGAGAAGAACGAAGCCCACGAGTGGGCTTTAGTTCAAGCTCACAATGCCCTTAAAGCTCAAAATGAGCTCGTTCTAGCATCCACAAAGAAGATCAAAAATCTAGAGAAGAAGAACAGGAGGATTATGTTGAGGTTGAAAGGTAAGAGTGATAAGACTCTAAAGATTAAAGGAGATGGAGATGATGGTGACGATGATGATGATTCAAGTGATGACGAATCTGATGATGAAGGTGATGATGTGGAGGCTGGTAACAATGGAGAGGAGAAAAAAAAGAGATGATAAGGATGATGAGCCTGAAGGTGATGCAAACACATCAGCCTCAAATCAATCTGCTAGGGAGAGGCACACTAAGAAGAATCAAGATCAAGGAGCTTTTTCCTCTGGCCCTCAAGCAGATGAGCATCAAGATATAGACCAAAGTAATGATTAAGAAAGTTTATGTAATTTGGAATCTTTTGTAATTGAATATTATATTACATTAATGTAAATGATGATAATTTATGTTTAATGCCTTGATGATTCATTAATGTGTTCTTTGTTGATTATTCTATAAAACAGGTGAAACTCAACAGGTCGATGAATACAATGTTGCTCCCCTTCAGCAAATCAAGACTCAACTTACAATGATTCTTGATTTTCAAGGGATAGTCAGACGATCTGTGAGTTACACACCAGAAGAAGGTGATATCATACACAATCTATCTGATAAACAGCTTGTAGAAATATTCAGACTCAACCCAGATGAGATAGTTAAAGATGCTCCTGAAGTCGATGTTGTTAATGATGAAGAGTTACAAGGAGTGGATGATATAGAGAAAGAGGATGTCACATCAGATCATTATCCTCAGTACACTGACTTTGATGGAAATGTTATCCCTGACTTGGGTGAGATGTTTGTTAGTGATGCATTTGATAAGATCGATAAGAAAGCAACTGAGAAAGAAGAGGCAGAAGGTAAAGCTCAAGCTGCTGATGCTGATGTGGAACTAATGAAAGCTAAATAGGCTGCATGTTTATTAGAGATGAAAGCTCAGAGAGAATCTCCAAAGCAAAATGCCTACACCAAGCTGTGCAAAGTTAAGAGACATCATGTCAGGCAAGATTATCAGTTGGGCTTATTTTGAGGACTTAGATGTCTATGCTAAGAGAGAAAGGGATTGAGTACTACAGATATCCACATGATCTGAAGACTCTTCGAGGATTTGAGTTAAACAGACTAGCATGCCTAGATCTGTTATTTGCCGACCCGAAGAAAATGTTAGGATGGTTTGAGATGGCATTAAAGAAGGAATACCACACGAGATGGGTCAACTTCAAACCTCAACAACCAAGGAGATTTCTTCATAAAACTAAGGTTGACTCGATCTCTAGAAGAAGGAAGGTGGTGTTGAAGTGGAGACCTCCGAGGACAATGTCAAAGATTCCATTGAGGGAAATGCCATAGGATTTCACACCTTACTTTAAGTGGTGGAATTATGATTGGAGGACGAGGGAAGCAGTTATTGTTTTGAACAGAGACGGAAAGATTAAGAAAATCAGGGTATTCTACCCAATGTGGCTTACTAACTTGTCGGCAAAAGATGTATATACCTTATACAAGTGGCCACTAATCTATGATACACAAGACATTGTACAAGTTCTCTAGTTCCAACACGTTATACAACTCTATTTTGCTTTTGAGATTCATGCTGGAGTCACCAAACAGGAGAAGTACAAGAAGTTTCAAGAGCATGCGAAGAGTGTTAGATAGTAGAGTAAACTAGGTCCAAGGGGGAGTTTATTGATACAAGATGTCCCTAGTTTATGTACTTAAATGTCTATGTCTTTCATTTCTTACACATATGTATTGCAAGAACTTAATGAAATGTGATATGTGTTTGGATGTTTATTTATCTTTGATTATATCATATTCTTATAGTATTTATTATTACACATATGAATGAACATTATATATATGTTTGAGGTTGTTGTGCATAGTTCTGAGTCAATAATGATTCAGAAATGTGTTCGACTTAGTCTTGTGGTTATTCATGCTTATGGACCATGCTCATGGACCAGACGCACGAATGGACTTAGTTATGGACCAGTCGCACGACTGAACCTTCAGTCATGCGTATGAATCAAATACATGACTCAGTCGCACGACTGAACCATGCAAATAGCTCAGTGGTACGACTGAACACTGAAACATATAAATACCACATAATTCATGGAAAAACGTAACACTTTGAATATTATTATACCCTAGCCATCCAAAGCAGTTTAGTTCATCCATCCAACTTCAAACTTCATTCCTGATCGATTTCTACTCATTCTTAATGTTTGTTTGATCGTTAGATCGATCAGTTTGTCGTTCTCACTGATTGGATCGGCAATAAAATAGAATTCCACGCTATTTGATCTGGTTTCACATTGAATCAGTTAGTACTCCGTACATACATGGTCCTAACAACTTGAAGAGGATCGAGAAGCACAAAAAGATACACGTTTGGTTGATACTAGAAATCAACAAGGAGTTATGGAAAATGATCAAATGGTTGATCAATACACATAAAACGTTCGTATATCTGGTAGAATTAGTAATTCACCCAAAAGATAGGATTTTTCATGGATGGATACTATGTGGTATATTCGGATGAACCCACCATATACCATGATGCAATATCACAATCCGATTGTGACAAATGGCTTGAAGATATAAACATTGAGATGCAATCCATGCATGACAAACAAGTATGGGACTTGGTTGCACCACCTCTTAACTCCAAACTAGTTGGAAGTAAGTGGGTTTTCAAGAAGAAAACCGATATGCATGGAAACTTGGATACTTATAAAGTAAGACTTGTAGTAAAACGTTTTACTCAAACTCAAGAGGTTGATTATGATGAAAATTTTTCGCCTGTAGCAATTCTAAAGTCTATTAGGATATTATTTGCCATAACAGCATATTATGACTATGAGATTTGGCAAATGGATGTCAAAACCGCTTTTCTAAATGGATATCTTGAAGAAGATGTCGATATGGTTCAGCCTGAAGGTTTTGTCGATCCACAACATCCTAATAAAGTATGCAAGTTAAAGAAATCAATCTATGGATTGAAACAAGCATCTAGAAGTTGGAATCACCATTTTGATGATGAAGTCAAGAAATTTGGATTCATCAAAAACGCTGATGAGGCTTGTGTGTATAAGAAAGCTAGTGGGAGCATTATCACCTTCTTAGTATTGTATGTTGATGACATACTATTGTTTGGAAATGACATTCCAACCATGGATGGTGTAAAAACCTGGCTTGGAAATTGTTTTTCCATCAAGGATCTTGATGAAGCCACCTACATCTTAGGAATCTTGATCTATAGGGAAAGATCAAGACGGTTAATAGGTTTAAACCAAAGTGCATACATTAATAAAATCTTAAATAGGTTCAAGATGGAAAACTCTAAGAAAGGTTTGGTACCTATTCAAAGAGGAATGATATTGAGTGCTTCTCAATCTCCGAGCTTAAAGGATGAGCAAGTTAAAATGAAAGGAATTCCATATGCATCTACTACAGGATCCATCATGTATGCAATGATATGCACTAGACCGGACGTGTCATGCACCTTAAGCATGACGAGTAGATACCAGCAGAATCCAGGAAATAGTCAATGGATGGCCGTTAAGAGTATATTAAAATACCTTAGGAGGACTAAGGATATGTTTCTAATATATGGATCTGGTGAGGAGGAACTCGTTGTAAAAGGTTACATGGATGCGAGTTTCCAAACTGCTAGAGATGATTCTTGATCACAATCGGGGTATGTCTTCATTATGAATGGAGGGGCAGTCTCTTAGAAGAGCTCAAAACAGGATGTAATTGCATTATCCACTATAGAATCAGAATACATCGCCGCTTCATTGGCAGCACAAGAAGCTGCATGGTTAAAGAAATTCATTGTCGATCCAGGGGTGGTCTCCTCAATTGAAGACCCTCTAGAGATCTTTTATGATAACGAGGGTACGATTGCCTAAATCAAGGAACCTCGTGCACACCAAAAGACAAGGCACATTGAGCGAAGATTTAACTACGTAAGGGATGAAGTTAATAAGGGAAAGATATGTATTTGTAAAGTTCATACCGACCAAAACATTGCAGATCCCCTCACGAAGCTCCTCGAAAGGCCAAAACATGAGAGCCATACTTGTGCCTTAGGACTTCAATATTCTAGTGATTGGGTTTGATCTATTTAGTATTTGAATAACAAAACAATTGTTATTTTGACTCTTTCATACGATTATGGTATTTTGAGTTATATTCCATTTTTAGCATGTTTAAATCCGTGAATAAGCTGATTATTCTAAATGTCTGTAGTCGCTCATATTTATGGGAACAGATATGAAGGTAAGACTGCCATGAACTTGGATTGGTGTATATTCATAAGGTATGAACATATAGCAATGGTTTGCTGCTAAAGTTCATGTCACACCCTCAATTTCCACGAACGGAGTTTTACCGTTAGGCGTGTGACATACCAGGATCTCAGACACAGTCATATCGAACGACACTATATGAATTTTAAATAAACATTTGACTTCATTCCATGAAACATAAACAAAGTTTACAATAGCGCGGAAGCGTGTACATAATTTGTAAATCCATTACAGTACTGTTACAATAGCCATGTTTAGACAAAATGTTCAATGCTGA
>BJCO01660406.1:0-15959 GCA_018326465.1 Flaveria floridana | reverse complement strand
GTTAAAAATTGATTTTATTGTATTGCCAATATAAACAGATTTTATATGTGATATGATGTTGTTAATGTTTTAAATAAAAGTTAGAACTCACCAGTTTATCTGATGTTTTGAGTGTGTTGTATGTGTGCTAGGTAAGGAAGGATCCTCTAACAATAGAGGAAAGCAAGCATAAGCTAAATAAGGATGCTATCCCGGAGTAGCTGCTGGCATAGGGTGTAGGACCTGTTAATAATGTAAATAAGGAAAAATGTATAATCAAATACTGTTAAGCTAAATAAGGATGCTATCCCGGAGTAGCTACTGGCATAAGGTGTAGGACCTGTTAATAATGTAAATAAGAAAAAATGTATAATCAAATACTGTTATATGTAAAATGTTTGTATAAATTTGGGATGACATGTAATTATGTTTAGTCTTCCTCTTTAGTCTTCCGTTGCATGATAAAAGCTCTGATTTGTGTTTAAGATGTTAATCCAACTACGTGGCGCGCCTCCGGTGCCCTGCCAGGTTTAGGGCGTCACAATTCATGCATCCTCTCTCAAATTGAGCCCAATAAAGTGGAAGAAGCCTTAAAGGATAATAATTAGGTTGAAGCAATGCAAGAGGAATTGCTTCAATTAAAAAGGTAGAAGGTGTGGAACTTATGTCCACTACCACAAGGCCAAGTCCCTCTAGGCACTAAATGGGTGTACAGGAACAAGAAGAATGATAGAGGTTTGATCATTAAGAACAAGGCTAGACTTGTTGTTCAAGGATACATACAAGAGGAAGGAATTAACTACACAGATGTCTTTGCACCTGTTGCAAGACTTGAGGCTGTTAGGATCTTCTTTGCTTTTGCAGCATCCAAGAACTTCACTATCTACCAGCTTGATGTGAAATGTGCATTCCTGTATAGGGATATCAACAGAGAAGTCTATGTGCGCCAGCCACCTTGATTTGAAGATCCACAACATCCCAACTATGTGTGCAAATTGGACAAGGCACTCTATGGCCTACACCAAGCACCTAGGCTGAGGTATGAGACTTTGTCTCAATTCCTATTAAAGAATAGCTATACCAGAGGCACCATAGACAAGACATTGTTCATAAAGAGGTCTGGAAAGGACATGTTGCTCGTACAAGTCTATGTGGATGATATCATAATTGGTTCCTTAAATGACCAAATGTGTAAGGACTTTGAGAGCACCATGAGGAAAAAGTTTGAGACGAGTTCTATGGGCAAGATGGACTTCTTCCTTGGAATTCAAGTGAAGCAAATGAAAGAAGGGTTTTTCATCAGTCAATCTAAGTATGTCAAGGACATCTTAGATATATTTGAATTGAAGGATTGTAAGCCAGCCAAGACACCTATAGCCAGGAATCATAATCTTTGTCCTGACTCTAAGGGGGAGGAATACGATCAACATTAGTACAGGGAAATTATTGGATCTCTGATGTATTTAACTACAAGCAGACCTGATATCATGTTTGCAACAGTGTAAGATATCAAGCTGCTCCTAAGGTGTCTCACCTGGTTGTTGCTAAAAGGATTCTCTGATACCTCAAAGGAGCTCCTAAACTAGGACTCTGGTATCCTAAGAATAAGGACTTCAACCTCTGTGGTTATACTGACAGTGACTATGGTGCCTGCAACATCAACAAGAAATCAACATCAGGAGGATGTCAATTTCTTGGTTGAAGGATCATTTCATGGAAATACAAGAAGCAATCCTATGTCTCTACATCAACTGCTGAAGCTAAATACATTGTTGCTGCCAGCTGCTGTGCTCAACTGCTGTGGATTCAGAATCAGATGATAAACTATAGATTCAACTTCATGGAAACTCCTATCCACATAGATAACAAGAGTGCCATTTCTATCACAGAGAATCCAGTAAAGCACTCAAAGACCAATCATATTGACATCAGGTATAATTTCATCCGAGATATTCATGAGAAGAATCTCATAAAATTGGTTAAGGTTAATTCAAATGAACAATATGCTGACTTGTTTAAAAAGGCATTTGATGAACAAAGATTTAAATATTTAATTACAGCTATTGGGATGATCAACCTTGACTAGATATCTTTCGAAAATCTTTTTAAATATGCCATGGCCTTTTTGTCTAACAATTACAATCTAAGCCCTATTACAGAAATTTTCTTCAAAATTTTCTAAGTATAAATTCTTCTGAAGAGAAATTTACCTACGAAAGAAGACTTTCTCAGTCTTCCGCAGGTAAATTACTCTAAGTGTTCTTTCTTCCGCAGATGCTTTTGGCCTCAGAATAAGTTTGATCAAGTATCAAAACAACTTCCGAAGCTTATTAACTTCTTGTTCTCGAAAACAATCTTACTTTCGGAAGCAAATTCATCTTAAGACTATAACTACCTTCGAAGGTAAAATTTGCTTCAGAAGAAACACTTAAAGGGAAACACAAGTGTTACCCTTTGAAAGACATTTAACCTTCAGAAGAAACTTAACTGTAACGGATATCTTTTAGGCCCCACTCTGTAAAAAGGTAAAAGATTTTTTCAGTAAAAGAAGATGTCATTGATTTACTTAAATGGATTTATCTTGCCGCCTAATCTTATTAAAACCTAAGCCCCTTTTCAATCATCATTACCCCTTATTCGATAAGATTTTACCTTCATTTATACATAAACTACGACCATCTCTCTTCTTTCTTACCGTTACAAAACATTCTACCCACGATTTACAGAGATAACTCCCAAATTTCTCCCACTATCCTTCGTCTTATTCACCGTTCCTCCAATCAAACAGATACTCAAAAACAATGGCCCTTAATCCCCAACACAACCAAGTTGCGATCCTTGATTCCATAAAGGATGCCGACTATGCCCCAATCATCCAGTTCCTTAACTAATTGACATACTTCACCGCCTTCACCGTGAACCCCCTTATTTACTCCAACCACATGGCCGACTTCTGGTCAAATGCAAGGAGTGACACCCACAATGACCAAAGGGTTATTCGGCCGACGATATGCGGCCAGGAGTTGATTATTAGTGAAACCACCATCAGGGAGCATCTGGAGCTCCATGATGCGAGCGCCCCTATTGATTTCCCCAAATCGGTTTTGGCAGATTCTTATCTCCAAATAGGCTATGGTGGTGATGTGCATAGGTCTATAATTTATAACTATAAGTTTTCTTATAACTGGAAGTTCCTGCTGCACATTATTCTTCATTTCCTATCAAATAAATTCAGGGGATGGGATCAAATCCTACATGATTTGGGGTGCCTGGTCCATGGGATGGTGAGGAACCTACAGTTTAACTACTCACAGTTTGTGCTACAGAATCTGATCAGCAATATTAGCCGGATTCATTCTACATGTATCCACGGTTCATACAACATATTATCAACTGTGAACTGGACCAGGACAAGCTTCCGTTTGCCCACACTCTTCTTGTTCCTCAGATGAAACCTAGCATGTTCAAGACATTGAAGAAGGTTTCAGCCAACTTCGTTGAAAGGTTCACCAATCTTCTTCCGGGTATGTTTGAGCCAATGACTAATGGTGACATCCCTGAAGGCCGAGCAGGTGATGAACCCCCACCAGATTCACCCATTATCCACCTTTCCATACAATTCACCTACCAAAGACACCCCAAATGAATCCTTGATCAATCTACTCTGGTTGAACAAGTCCCATCTGTTCAATCTAAAAAGACTAGAGTGGAAACAAAGGCTCCCACTCAGTCTGAGGTCCCACCATCCTCCACAATAGACCTTAATGTCATGGTTGAGTCTCCTCAGTCTCACATAAACGACCCCACAACCGTAGCCTCAAGCCCTCAGGGTGAGTCATAACACTCCCCTGAGCAGCCTATAAGGGACAGCCACATCATGGAATTCATTGCTTATGCAGGGGAATCCTTTGGTGATGACCAAGGTCCCGGGTCAATAGATATCCATGCTACATCCTTTCTTGAACTTCTTACCCGACCTGATAAGGGTATCATACTCCAAAAGGGCAGTGATGCCAATCCATCTCACTACTCTCAAGATCAACAGAGCCCTTTGGAGCCTATGATATTCAGCCTTTATCAGGAAACCAATACTGAGGTGAGTCCCAAAGATATGGAGGGGACTCATGTGGATAAAGCTGCCACTGCTGAGAGTTCTTCATTAGCCTCTTAGGGCAGTGGTAACATCAGTCAGCCTTTATCCATGACAACTTTGCATCTTAATGTTTTTGAAGGAGACATCGAATTGCAGAGGAAACATGGGTGCCAAGAAACCATATAAGGTGGTGCGGAGGAGCATACTAGGTATGTTATCCCATCTACCCATGATTCCTTACAAGAGGATGAGGCCCAATAAGCTGAGACATAGATTGAGAGGTCTGTCAGGCATGTACATACTCAGGTCTCTACAAGCTATTCCTCATGCTCATCTGACTCTCAAGATGATGCTACCAAAAAGGGGGAGAGTATGCAGGGACAAAGATCTGATGAGGAGTTATCTGCTCACTCTTTGGAGCAGATATCAACTCTATGGGAGATGTCTATTCACTCTTTGGAACAGGCATCAACTCCCATGGAGCCTAACATTGCCATAACCTCTCCTTTTAGAGGCACTTCATCACACCCAACTCTCACTTCACCCATCTTTCCCAAAGTACCTTCTTCTGTTCAAAGGGACCCTAGGATTCTCATCAACTTCTTTAATTTCTTAAGCTAGTTTCTGATGAGATCCTTATTTGAATATTCCTTACCTGATGTTACCCTGACCTACTTTGGAGCTGAAGAGCTTCAAAAGTTAACTACACCTCCTACCTCTGGGAAAGGTGTTGGTCAACCTAAAGGGAGTGTGGAACTCGATATTCATTTTGAAGGGAAAACACAAACTGATGGCCCAACACCTGACTTAGAAGGGACAGGAAATGCAGTTGCTTCCGAAAGCTTTGGAAGTTACTTCCAAAGAGGGAGTTAAAACTTCCGAAGCAGGTTTATCACCTACTTCCAAAGCCACTAAGGCTACTTCCAAAGCTAAGGAAACCTCTTCCGAAGCTGAGATTGAGGCTGCAGAAGTAATAGTAAACCTATCCACTACCATTTCTCCCATGCCACCAACTCAACCTCCACTCAGCTAGCTTGAACCCTCAAAGCCAGAGTCTCTAAAAGCTTTAGCTTCCTCTGACCCTAAAGGAAAGAGAAAGTTGATAGCTGAGGAGCTTGAAGAGGAAGAAAGGTTGGCCAAACTCAAGAAAAAATGGCAACCTGACTCTGAGAAGCTATTGGCTGCTAGCATAAGCCATCAATAGCTGCTCAAGAGCAGATTGATAATCAAAGAAGAGTGGAGGTCATAGACAGGCTCATCAGATTGGGAGTAAAGAGTAAAGAAATGCTATTACTTCCATATGATGAGCTTTTAAAACTAGATAAGGAAACCTTGTTGTTAAATGAAAAACAGGAATCAGCAAGGCTGGCTAAAGAAGAAGAAAGGAGGAGGAAGAAGGAGAAGGACAGGGCAAAGGCAAATGCTAGGGCAAAGGCAAATTCAGGGAAAAAGTAGAGAAAATGGCCTTTCTATGCTCTAGGGGATTCTAGGAAGAAGAGCTGACCCCTCATGAATTAGACACTATCTTGTTCCTTTTCAAACAAGAACAAGAAAAGATAATGAAGGAGAGAAAAAGGGTAGCCACAGAGAAGTTGAAAGAGAAGAAAAGGAAGGAGGAGGAGGCTGAGAAAACTACTACCACAAGGGCTGAGGACAAGGAGTGGATGAAATCCTACCTCAAAGCTCATGGCTTCTCAGTCAGGCCGGTTGCCTCCATGGAAGGAAAGACTCTCCAACGACATGTCAGCGAGATAAAGGCTGACAATCGTTTGGGGAACCGGCAGGAGGTGCTCTGAAGACCAAGCATCCAGAGGATGGCTCCAAAACCAACTGTCTCTTAACCACCACCACCACCACCTGTCCTAAAACCTAAAACCAAACCTAAAACAATGCCATCACCCAAACACAAACCTCAAACCCAAGCCAAACCCTTAACCCAATCATCCTCTCAACCATCCAGGCCTGAGGACATCCGGAAAGGCTCAACCACTGCACAAGATTGAGTTCTATCTCTTGGGAGAATAAGCTGATAGAATAAAGATACATTGATGATTCTATCAGTCTTCTCTTAAGAGAATCTTTCCTTTATCTTCCCATTGGAACCCTGGACCAGACTCTCACCCTTCTTACTCTAAACAAAAATATCTTAATAGACAAAGAGAAGAAGTTGAGAAGGAAACTAATGACTCTGCTAGACCCTAGGAAGCGAGATGACTTTCCTACCATTCCCCAAGTTTCTAGGAGCTCTATAGTCTAGTGGAGGTTTGATGAACCTTCCGGAAGTTTCAGGTTGGTTAGTGAGAGTGGTATGATCAACATATGGGACACAACCTAACTGCTACATAGAAGTAGATTTGATCTTGCTGATCTAGCAGACATACCACTCTCTAATCCCTCCAATCCTCCTACTACATCCCTCACCAGAAATCACATAAGCAACATGAGAGAAGTAGAGTTGAAGAAAAGATAAAAGGCAATTAAGGAGGAAACTTTCATCAAAGGTAAAACCTTTCTGCAAATGGTCCAAGGACCAGCCTTTGAGCCTATAGTTAAATGGGTGTACGACTCCAACACCCATCAACTAACTCTTTATAGGGGGAAATACCATCGGATTCATGTTATCCAAAGTAATAGACTTGATCTGTTATCTAAGGGAGAACTAAATCAAATCCTTATCACTACCACTAAAGAAAACAAAGAAGAGAGTGTAGACTTTCTGGTATTAGTAAGGCAAACCCTAAAGAAGAAGGATAAGTGAATGTTTTGGCAACATCATCCGAGGGGGAGTTTGTTGGGTCTGATAAGGCTGGTGCAACCAAAACAAACACTTAACTTGATTTTGGTATAATTTATAAGGGAATCCCGAAGACAAAGCTGCATTTCTGAAGATAAGTCCATCATCTTCCGAAGCCAAGACTAGAAGAACTTCCGAAGAGAAACTTAGTCTTTCGAGACTAAGTTTACTCTTCCAAAGTATAAAGAAGATAAAGACTGGAAGTAGCTGATTCGAAGGAGTTGTTCCTTTTGAAGCCAAAGTAGCTTCGGAAGACTTTATGTCTTCGGAAGTTTACTCACCTCCGGAAGAAGCAACTATGATGAGTGGATAAAGTAAGGTACCTATCAGTCAACTGCTACACTGACAGACTGCATGGTACTTCTCCATGTGGATATGTTTGACCTTACTTTATCCACTGCTCACCCATCATAGATTAGTACAGTTGCCAACTTAAGTTGGTGACGAAAGGTAAGTCATGGAATTGTCATGACTACCTATTACTAGGATAATGCTTTATCTTAGTTTACATACTTCTAGCATCTGTAGTATTTTGTCTAGTTGTTTTTCCTAGCTGATTTTCCAAGTATAACCGGCTGTAGATAGTAGTATATATAGTTCTTATTGTAAGCTCATAAGAGCATGCTTATAAGAGTCTTGTAAACTTTGAGTTGAGAATTAATATATCCAAGTATCTTGAAAACCTTTTCTTGTGTCCTGCTTACTTAGTATATTATTATCAACTCTTAGAATATTTTGCTTCATCATTTGAGTGTAACTTAGTGAGTTTAAGATAGAACTCTTGTGTTAAGTGACTTGTATCGATCCTGCATCATCATCACCATTATCTTCCTATCATCATTCTTACTATCATCACCATGCATAACCATCATCACCATCATCATCTTTATCATCATCAGCCTCTTCTTCATCACTAGATGCATAATCAACTAGATCTAAATCATCATCATCCTGTAATGGTGCTTGGAATAGGAACATCATGTTCAGGATCAACAAACGCCTCTTCAGTGAAAACCACAAGTTGATCCTCAGTAGCCATAGAATAATTAGTGTTAAGTGGCTCTTGATTAACATTAGCAGTTTTGTTGTCCCTTCTGTAACAATAGGATTAATATCATGCTTTGTAGTGTTAATAGGATCTTGAGAAACTATGGGATCAGTAGTATGCTGTGCACTAGATTCTCCAACTTCCGTGGCATGTTGTTCTGAAAACGAAAACTGCATACAAGAAGTAAGATCTCTTAAGTTCTGCTCTAGAATCTGAACATAGCTGAATATGAAGTTTTGCTGATATTCAAGACTCTTAATCCTATCATCTTTCTTTATCAACTGTCTCTGCATATCATCCGTGATCTGTCCTCTCTAATGTACATGCATGCTCGTCAAGTGTAACACGTGTAGGTGAACTAGTTGAAGTACTAGCACCGTGTCTATACTCAGGAGGGGTGTTAAGAAAGTCTTTCATACAAATAGACTCTTCATTCCCATGATCTTTTAGGGGTGTACTCAATATATCATCAGTATTAGGCAAAGCAGATGATGTAGTAGTAGTTGATTCTGTAACAATTACCGGTGTCTCTGTTGGTGTAGCCTCACTAACTGAGACTGGAGTCCCAGATACAATCACCCCCTTATCTATCAACACAGTGGTCATCGGGGTTGGGCGTTTTCGTAGCACGCCTCGTCCTCTACCCCCCTCATGTGGACTTTCACCTGCTCTCCTAGCCATCCTCTTCTTCCTTCCCATAGAAGTAGGTAAATCCTCAGGAATAAAATCATCATCATATTTCTCAGCAGTGCGTTTGGCTGTAGTTTCTTGCACTCTGGGATGATCTTACAGAACATATGGCACATTCCCAATCTAGTCTCTATCAGTCTCGCTCCCAGAACTGAACAAAGTATCTATCTCAACATCGATAGACATACCCATTGGCTGTGAGCTCTCTAGTGCATCTTCAGGAATAGAAGTTGAAGGGCCAGCTTGTTCAGCTTGAGTGAGGACATACTCAGTCGGTTGTGCCTCTTCCTTATAACCTTCCACAAACCTCCCAAGTTTGGAAAAATGAGAACCATCCCATGCATTCCCCCTTGCTCCACGTAAGTAAGTGAAGATATCTTTCTTCATCACCATAACAACGTAGGTAGGTGAGTCAGATATTGCTAGCTTAAGATGAATAACATTCACTATCAGCTAAATAAAACGTGGGTACTTGATGAACTTCTTCCCTAAAATGGCTATGACATTCCTCTACATCTCCGTGAATATAGCCTTAGATATGTTGTATGGTAAGTCATTGATGAGAGATATCAACAGGGATCCAAAAACAGCACTCAAACTATCCATGCGGGCCTTAAGGTTACTAAGGCAATGGATCATAACATGAAACAAGTACTTCCAGAAAGGAGGTAAGTACTTCTTCTCCAACGATGGATATCGGTGATCATATCCCATCCTTTTTAGGCACCATCTATCCACGTCATCATCTATCTTGACGGGTGCATTAGGTTGTCCACCAAAAGTAAAATACTATTTATCACTTCTGCAGTGATAACAACCCTCCTGCCTTTCACTGTGGTAGATATACAGGGTTCGCCAGCCTCATCTATCTCATTGGTAGCCGATTGCCAGAACTAATCTATCACGTCTTTGTATATGGTCGGATTAGCTGTGATAGCATAGTGAATCCTCGATGTCTTAGCACCATTGATCAATGATCTGAACAACGCCATGTCTTCAAGAACTTCCCCAAGATAAGTAGAAACATTATGGTTCTTGTTAAAAACCATAGATCTTGCGATCTGAAAAAGTAATCAAACTTGATAAGTACACAAATAATTTTTACACTTCAAAAAATTCCAGACTTATAAAATTTCACACTTAGAATTTTTTTTGAAAAGTTAGACTTCTTGCGTGAAAACATCACGTACTCGCGCGACAACATCAAGAGTTAACTGAGTTTGACCAGAGTCAACTTCTCACGCGACAAGTCTACTTTTCAAGCGAGTAGTTCTGTGTGAATTTGACAGTTCTCGTGTCTGTTCAAATTCAAATTACTTTTTGCATGCGAAAAGTCTGTGATTTTTTAGATTTTCAATCTACCATTTTCAGAGTGATTTAACCGACAAAACATGTTCATGATTAAGGTTTAATATGTTTAATTTTTTCAATTTAAGGTGTATAAGTCCTTTAACATTCGGTCATAAATCAAACGCACTCAAATCTAAGCAATCAATGTCAACATACCTTATCTAACACTTAGATATCAACAGACGATCACAATGAACACTTCTATTAAGTCTAACGAGGTTCTAACACTTAGAACTTTTCGGACCTTTGAACTTTTCGCACGAGAAGTCAGAGTTCTCGCACACTAGAACTTTTCGGACCAGCAAACTTTTCGCACGCACAAAGTTCATTTTTCTTTGAACTTTAAAAATTTCAACTTTTCAAATTTATTCATCTTATTAAGCCATTTGATTTGTTATAAAAAAGAGTATGTTTAACTAAGTGTTTACAATTATCCATCCCGTAATTTTTACAAACCTTTGATAAAAACAAAACAAGTGTGAAAACAATTTTAACCTAAAAAACATATATTTTTCTTTATGTTAATAACTTAAATACTTTTAGTAAGGTTTCAAGTATAAGATCATTTGTCATGCAATTGATCTTAAACATCTTTTAGCTTTATGTGAAATAAGATTGGTTATGTTAATTGTCAATATGTTGTATCCTTTTTTAAACCTAGACTTCAATTCTTACTAGAACATAGATTCCGTGAAGTTTATCATGTTTAGATTGATTTGTATAAAATCTGTAAATTTCACAATCATAAATCCTATAGAATCTTATCTAGCTTCAAGACAATATTGAGATTTCAAGTCACTCTAACTTGACTTAAACTTTATCTATTAAGAGAATAACTAGCCTAAGAAATGTTTTTAAACACGGAATATTAACAAGTTTTAGAACTTATTAACAACCAGTCGGACTTACGCTTTTCCCCTAGCAAGACGTTTAGGACTTACATGCCAAGTCGGGCTTACATGCCAAGTCAGGCTTACATGGCTCATCTTTTGAATTTGCCACATGCGTCAGAACATATTCTCAAAATAAAATATTTATCATACAGTATGTATGTGTATGACATACTTTTATTGTTGTGCTTATTGGCATCTTTTATTTCTATATGACCTTTTGGCATCTTTTTACTCTTTTTGTTTATATTTATTTTCTCTTTTGTTTTTGCTTGTCATATCCTTTCCATCTTTTGATATATATATATATATATGTATATATATATATATATATGTATCTATATATATATATATATATATATATGTATGTATGTATGTATGTATATATATATATATATATGTATTTATATATATATATGTATGTGTATATATATATATATGTACATGTGTATATATATATATATATCTGTGTATATATATATATATGTATATGTACATGTATATATATATGTGTATATATATGTATATATATATATATATGTATATGTATGTATGTATATATATATGTATATATATATGTAGGGTCAGGATCATTACAGAACCACTTCTTATTTTCAGAACCACAGAACTATTGATTTACATAAATGTACACTAAGTCTAGTGATACTTGAACTATTTTACATATATGTATATCGGACATGATAAATAAACTATGTAAAATAACTAAATATCATCAGCTTTAACTTACATTTATGTAAATCAGTTGTTCGTATTTTACATTTATGTAAATCAATAGTTCTTTTGGTCCTGAAAATAATAATTGTTTCTATAATAATCCTGACCTTATATATGTATGTATGTATGTATATATGTATACATATATATATATGTATGTATATGTATGTATGTATATATGTGTGTGTGTATATATATGTACATATGTATGTATATATATATATAACATATATATACATATATATATACATATATATATAGACACACAAACACACACACACACACACACACATATATATATATGTATATATATATATATATACATATATATATATATATATATACATATACACACACATATATTTTTCTAAAAGAGACTGATTCAAATGATAATGGGCTTGAGTATGACAAGACTATAACTTTCACTTTGTTTTAGCATGGAGTCAGAGTTACCACAAAACCTTGATAAGTAATCTACTTCAAACATAAAGAATTTCACAGTCAAGCCTATCAACATATCAAACATAATCCAACTCAGTTTCTTTCAAGCTTTTAAAATGTAATGAATCAATAATCACAAAAGATGTAATCTCATTTCCCATAACACCTTGAAGATTTATTTTCTTAAAACAAACTATTTTTGTAAATTTTCATTTACTCCCCCAAAGAACAAAATATTTTTTTCGAGACAATGTTCAAATTTTCTCCCCCTAAAATTGTGATTATCTGCAAGAAAATAAAAATTTTAATTAAAAAATGAAAACAATTTTTGTAAAGGGTATATAGGTAACCATTAACAAAAGTTAATCATTTCCATAGATTGGACTAAAAAGTCAAATATAGAATGATCAAACGTCTTAGTAAACAAATCGGTAATGTTGTCATCCGATGAAACTGATTCCAGATGGATAAGTTTGCATTCAAAACAATCATAAATAAAGTGCATGCAAGGGTCAATGTGTTTTGTCTCTGAATGTTGAATCAGATTCTTTACTATGTTTAACACTGCAGTATTGTCATATAAAATTTTGATGTCATAAGGATTAAGGCCATAATCAGAAGTGGTTGTTGATCCAAACAATCTGTGAACAACAACTTGATGCAGCCACATATTCAGCCTCTGCAGTTTATTTGGATACTGTCTACTACTTTTTGCATTGCCAAGAGATTAATCTATTACCAAGAAATTGACCCTGCAAAGGTTGAAGCTGTGAAGAATTGGTGTGTTCCCACGACTCCGACCGAGATTCGTTCTTTCCTTGGTCTTGTTGGTAACTTTTCAAGGATCGCGAAGCCGCTCACTTCCTTGACATAAAAGAATAAACCATTCGAGTGGGGGCCCAAGCAAGAAGAAGCTTTTGAAGCGTTAAAGCACAAACTGTGCAATGCTCCTATCTTGACCCTACCCAATGGAAACGATGATTTCACCGTATATTGTGATGCATCAAAACAAGGCTTTGGTTGTGTTCTTATGCAACGAGGAAAGCTCATAGCTTATGCATCAAGACAACTAAAGGTTCACGAGGTGAATTACACAACACACGATCTCGAGCTTGGTGATGTTTTTTTTGCTTTGAAGATTTGGAGACACTACCTGTATGGTACGCAATGCATAGTTTACACCGATCATAAAAGCCTTCAACACATTTTTAATCAAAAAGATCTTAATATGAGACAACGTCGTTGGGTAGAGTTGATTAGTGACTACGATTGTGACATTCGTTATCATCCTGGTAAAGCCAACGTTATGGCCGATGCACTAAGTTGAAAGGTTCATAACAAGATGATTTCGCTCCAAGAAATTCGTGATCGACGTCAATGGTTTGACACCTTGAGAGGGTTCGATACTGAAATTCGACTAGATGTCAACGAGGCTACTGTGTTGTTACAAAACCTGAGAATAGATAGTGACATCGAGTCTAGTATCTTGGAGGCTCAACAAATGGTGCAACGAGAAGGAAGAATGAAGGATGAACTGGAGCATAATCTTTTAACCCGATTGGAAACGAAACCCAATGGATTGATGTACTTCACAAATCGAATATGGGTTCTAAATCGTGATAATCTTCGTACCTTTATCATGAACGAAGCTCATCAAACTCGTTATTCTATTCATCCGGGCTCCAATAAGATGTACATGGACCTGCGTAGTCAATATTGGTGGCCTGGAATGAAGAAAGATATAGCGACTTATGTAGCTAAGTGCCTCACGTGTACGAAGGATAAAGCCGAACATCAACGTCCAAGTGGATTACTTGAGCAACCCGAGATTCCTATGTGGAAGTGGGAACACATATCCATGGACTTCATAACTAAGCTACCCCGAACTTATTGTCGTCATGATAGCATATGGGTGATCGTTGACCGATTGACCAAATCGGCACATTTTATACCCCTACGTGACACTTACAAGACATCAAAGTTGGCTTGTATATACATTGATGAGATTGTAAGTCATCATGGGGTACCTTTACACATCATATCCGACCGAGACGCTCGTTTCACTTCGTACTTTTGGTCGTCTATGCAAGAACTCCTGGGTACACAACTAGATCTAAGCACGGCTTACCATCCTCAAACTGATGGACAAACCGAGCGAACGATCCAAACCTTGGAGGATTTGCTACGCCTGTGTGTCCTTGATTTTGGTGGTGATTGGGATACGCATCTACCGCTTGCGGAATTTTCGTATAATAATAGTTATCACTTGAGTATCAGGCGCATGAGGTACTGTTTACGTGCATGAGCTATTACTTAGCATATTTTAACAAATTTTATAGGCGCATGAAAACTATTTGGGCGCATGAACCCCACTTAAGTTTTTCTAAGGCAAATTTTCAGGCGCATGGGCCCTGTTTGGGCGCATAACCACATGTTATGCATGTTTCTAAATTATTTTTAGTCTCAATCAACATCCCAACATGTTCTTAACTCATATTTACCCTTCTAAACATCAACATAACATAAACAACCATAAAACACTGACATACATACGCATATACATATGGGTAACATACATAATTATTATAATAATATTTTACATGCATTTTCAACCCTAAAAGTGTATAAAAATACTTAAAACCAGGGTCTAGAACTCACCTATTGCAGCAAACAAGCAAATCTCCATCAAACTTACTTGCACACTAGTTCAAACACATAAAACAAGCAAAACAAACACCAAAACACGTAGAACACTCAATAATCAGTTTCTAAGGGTGAAACCACAAAGAAACCGAACCAATTATCACCAAAAACACATACCTATGAAGATTTCAGCCCTTCTTCTCCAACAAACCGAGAGAAACTTCTGTTTCTTTCTTCTTCTTCTTTTTCAGTCGAAAGGCAGCAGGAAAGTGAGCATGGCATGGGCGGCCATGCTCTTAAAAGTGAAACTTTTGTCCTTTGTGTACTATTTATACAATACCCCCCTTTGACTTCTGTCTCTTTTTATTTTCTTTTTTGATACTTTTCTTTTCTATTTATTTTGACAAACTTACGGGTGTTACAAGTCTACCCCCCTTAAAGAGGTTTCGTCCTAAGAACCTGTCACTCTTCGAACAATTGTGGGTAATATTGTATCATTTCTTCCTCAGTCTCCCACGTAGACTCAGAACCCTTTCGGTGTTTCCACTGCACATGCACAAGTGGAACCACTTTATTTTTCAATCTCTTCTCCTTTCGATCAATGATTGCCACTGGTTGCTCTACATAATCGAGTTGTTCATCCATCTTGATGTCTTCTAGTGGTACCAGCATATCTTCATCAGCTAAGCACTTTCTCAGATGAGATACATGAAATGTCGGATGAATTCCACTTAACTCATCAGGCAGTTCTAACCGATATGCCACCTCTCCTACTCGTGCAATGATTTGGAAAGGCCCTATATACCTCGGGCTTAGCTTACCTCGTATTCTGAACCAAATGATTCCCTTCCAAGGCGAGACCTTCAACATGACTCTATCACCCACATTGAACTCGACCATTCTGCACCTTTTGTCGGAATACGACTTCTGTCTATCCTTTACCGCCTTCATAAAGGCTTTGATCTTTTCTAACTTTTCTGTCATAGCCTCGATCAACTTGATACTTCCCAACTCATTCTGCCCGATATCACCCCAGCATACGGGCGTCCTACACCTCCTACCGTATAGCATCTCATAAGGAGGCATATCAATGCTGACATGATAACTTTTATTGTATGAGAATTCAGCTAACGGTAAGTGATCATCCCAACTTCTTCCAAAGTCGATCACACATGCTCGAAGCATATCCTTAAGCGTCTGAATTGTCCTCTCGAACTGACCATCTATTTGAGGATGATAAGTCGTGCTAATGTGTAGCCTCGTCCCCATTGCATCATGAAATATTTTCCAAAACTT
>BJCO01660404.1:0-24675 GCA_018326465.1 Flaveria floridana | reverse complement strand
ATGCATATTGTAATTATTACCCTTGTAAAGCTTGAACATGTTCTTTTGTATACTTGTTCCCGAGTTGTGGGAATTTACATTACCAGTTATTCCTCAATGCTTATGTGATCATTTATGTTGTGTTTATGGCTATGCTGTCATGAACTTGACTATACACGACACAAGTCTCCAATTGTGTTCGGGTGTCGTCATGACACGTTCGTCATCATATTATTATTGCTACTCTATTGCATACCATGTGTTATGACGATCCCGTCTAGTTCGCATTCCCCGTGTTTCCGCTATCAGCGGGGGTGTGACAGTACCCAATTTGGGTAGTGCTCTCGGTAGTGATACATTTGAGAAGCTGGATTAGATGGAAAAGGAGATAGAGACATCAACAAGCCAAGCCCAAGCCTCGGACAGCGATGTTGAGATCAAAAAGGCTGAATGGGCGGCTTGTTTTGCAGAGATCCGAGCCCAGCGCACTGCTCCAAAGCCGAGTGCCTACACCAAGCTGTACAAAGTCAAGAAACACCTAAAGGTGTCAGGCAATTTCATAGCGTGGGCATATTTTGATGATATAAATGTTTATGCTATCAAGAGAGAGAAGGGAATCGAGTACTTCAGATTCCCACACGATCTGAAGACTCTACTCGGTTTTGAGCTTAACCAGTTGGCCAAATTGAAGTTGTTATATGCTGACCCTCGAAAGATGTCAGGCTGGTTTGAGGCTACTTTGAGAAGGGAGTACCACACCAGGTGGGTTAACTTTAGACCTCAACAACCGGCGAGGTACATCCGAAGGTCTGAAGTTGATTCCATTACTGGAAGGCCTAATGTTGTGTTGAAGTAGAGTCCCCCACGCATGATGTCAATCCCTCTAAGGGAAACGCCACGGGACTTCACTCCACACTTCAAGTGGTGGTACTACAATTGGAGAATAGGTGAAGCAGTGATAGTCTTGCAGAAAGAGAGCCTAATGGAGACCGTCCGGGTGTTTGACCCAATGTGGCTAACCAACCTGTCAGCTAGTGATGTTTATACTTTATATAGGTGGCCATTATTCTATGATACGCAGGACATTGTACAAGCCCTCCAGTTTCAGAATGTGATAAGACTCTGTTTTGCATTCGATATACATGCTAGAGTCACAGTTGAGCAGAGGCATAAGAAGTTTGACAACTAATGAAGGATGCCAGATGATGAAGGAAACTAGGTCCAAGGGGAGTTTGTTGATACATATGTACCTAGTTTACGAGCTTAATGTCATATGTCTGTTATGTCCTAAATGTAACTGAAATGTATGAGTTGAATGAAACAGAATATGTGATTGATGATCTTAATGTTAAATGTTTCAGTGTATGTTTCAATGTTTATTATTTATTAACGCATATTGAACTAACTATATAGGTTTGTGGTTGTTTGAATAGATCTTAGTCAAGTAATGATTGAGAAACACATTCAAACTTAGTCGTATGAAGTTTTCATGCAAATGGACCATGTTAATGGACCATACGCATGAATACTTCATGCTAATGGACCAGTTGCATGACTGAACTAGGAGACTGGTTCAGTCGCACGATTAACACATTCAGATGACTCAGTCGCACGACTGAACCTTCAGTCATGTGAGTGACTCAGTTGCATGCTTTAGTCGCATGCTTGAACCATGCTAATGGTCCAGTCGTACGATTGACTAACCCTAACCTATAAATACCACTTAATTCGTGAAAAAACACGACATTTTCAACATTTTCGATTACTACTCGAACCCTAGCCGTCCAGAGACCTTAGAGACCTTGTTCCAAGTTCATAGATCGCAAATAATCATATTGCAATTGTTCTTAACATTTAGTTTAATTCCAAGATCAATTCTACATGCGTTCTCACTGATTGGATCGCCAATCAAATAGGATTCTGCACTATTTGAGTTGGTATATGGGTAAATCTGTTAGTACTCCATCCGTACACGGTCCTAACACATACATGCATAAACATAATCATTTGGGACCTTTTTGCATATGTTTGTTTAACTTATTCTTATTTGTCTGAGAGTCCAAAGCCCTTACAAGAAATCATACTAGAACTGTAAGAAGCACATAATGATTTTGACTGTCAAGGATTGCTGCCACCATGATTGTCAGTATATTTGTCCACTTAAATCCATACACAGATTTTTACTCATATTGGTGAATACTTAGATTTGTTATTTCAACAAGCATTTGTGGATCCCACGCTTATATGGTAATCAACATTCCTCAGGAGATTTTTAAGCGGTCTACGGGTTTGGACAAGAAGAAACTATTCTAAGACCTTTCAAAGAGATACCAAGCCTCAGGTCAGTGCCATCGCACAACTGAGAGGCGCAAACAACAATGAATTCTAGAATATTTAGGTTATGCTTATCCTTAGGTCAGTGTCATCGCACAGCAGAGAGGCACATAACCTATCTTCTTGTTTGAGCACTTTTCTTTTACACATTACGCACAAAAAAATTAGTCATTAGCTTGATTGTGTTTAACAACTTTTTTAATGTGCTTTGCTCATTTTTTAGGTCATCCGCACACATTTGTGGCGTTTATTTTGCTCGTCACCCCTTATTGGAAATGCGTTGATTGTGTTAACTAGGGATAAGGTGGAAGCCCACAGCTAGTTGAACTATTTTTTTTTAATTTGTTTCACCAATGAGGTCTACTTGTCTATTGTGTTGAATCTACCGACACATCAGATAATGGACTAGCAACCTCTAGGCCTACTTTCTCTATGTAACCTCAGTAACAGGCTAGTTTACTATCATTTTTCCTCTGTATGGCTTATCCTTCTCAGACTTGTAGTTTAATGTAACATTTTTAACTATTTAGTTCCTTTTGATGTCCCAAACAATTAGTCCCCTATGTACTATCATCTTCCATAGTTTTGAGTCAATTTCACATATTTGATGTCCTTGCTTTTCAGTTTTTCTAGCCGCCCTCATTTTTTTGAGTAATTTAAATACTAACTATTGAAACTAAGCCTAATCTTCCCCTAAAATTATAAAATCAAAACTCTTTTTATGTTTTTGGATTTTTAAAGACAGAAAAATAAAATAAAGAAAAATAAAAATTTAAAAATTTAAAAATAAAACATAAAGACGGACTAAGTATAAGATTCTTCTGGAATCACATCACTTTTCTTTTTGACGGCATTGTCCTCTAAGAGATATAAAAACCGAGGTTTATCAAATACTTTTGTGTAGAGGCCGGTACGTTGAAAATCCGTATTAATTTTAACAACATCGATTAAATGCTTTTCAAAACAGTCACGTATGAAGTGATATTTAATACCGATGTGTTTAGTCTTTGGGTGTTGGACCGTAGTTTTAGTGACAACAATTGCAGCAGAATTATCAACATAGATAGGGGTGTTAGAAAATTGCAAATCATAGTCTCACATTTGCTGTTAAATCTAGATGATTTAAGAACAGCAACTTGCAGCGAGAACGTACTCGGCTTCACATGTCGATAAAGCAACCGACGTCTGCTTCTTACACTGCCATGTGACTAAGCGTCTTCCACAGAACTGACATCTCGCTGATGTTGACTTGTAGTTCATCTTACTACCACCGTAATCCGAGTCACTATACGTTGTATGCTCAAAGTCATCATCATGAGGATACCACAACCCAAGTGTTGGAGTACCCTTCAGATAACAAAAGATCCTCTTTACCCTAATTAGGTGATTTACTTTAGGTTTTGCCTGATATCTGGAACAGAGACACGTGGCATACATAATATCAGGATGAGAAGCTGTGAGATACATGAGAGATCAGATCATTCCTCGATACATAGTAGCATCCACCAGATCACCGTTATCATCGGGTGCCACATCGTGATTCGTGGCAAATGGAGTCCCAGCAACCGTTGCATTCTCCATGTGAAACCGACTGAGGATATCGCCTACATATTTGGTCTGATGCAGGAAGATTACATTTGGTGTCTGATCTACTTGTAACCCGAGGAAGAACCTTATTTCTCCCATGGCGCTCATTTCAAACTCAGCTTTCATCAGAGACTCAAATTCTTTACACAATGCTTCGTTCTTGGAGCCAAAGATTATATCATCCACGTATATCTGCACCAGTAGTAAATCACCATCCTTTTCCTTGATAAACAATGTGCAGTCAATGACCCCTCTACGAAAACCATGGTTTAGCAGATGAATAGAGAGTTTTTCGTACTAGGCTTTAGGGGCTTGATGAAGCCCGTACAAAGCCTTGTCCAGTTTATAAACTCTATCCTGATGATAAGGATCCTCGAATCCTTTGGGTTGACTGACGTACACCGTTTCACGGATTTCACCATGAAGGAGTGTACTTTTCACATCCAGTTGATAGACTTTAAGCTGCATATAGGATGCATAGGCTAAGAAGATACAAATAGCTTCCATCATTGCCACAGGTGCAAACACTTCATTGTAGTCAATGCCTTCAACTTGCCTAAACCCTTAAACGACAAGCCGAGCCTTGTTCCTGATTATGATCCCTTGGTCATCTTTCTAACACCATAGAACCCATTTTGTACCTTTGCACCTTTTGGTCTATCCACAACTGTCCAGACTCCTAACTTCTTAAACTGAAGGAGTTCTTCTTGCATAGAACTTACCCATGCCTCATCTTTTAAAGCCTCGCTGACATGTTTTGGCTCAACTTGAGAGACAAAGTATCAATAATCACCGTCGTGTAAGTATCCATTTTCCATTACTGCAGCATAATCAGCTGAGTATAGCTGATTTCTTGTTTGAACTCCTGATAGAATATCCCCTATTATATTGTCCAGGGGATGATGTACGTTAACTCGAGTTCCTAGATTGGTGGGTACTGCAACTTCAGTATCCAGATTCTGAACTGTTGGAGTATGCGGTTCAGAAGTGTTGGCTGCATCATGATCAGAGGCTGGAGTGCTTTCGATAGTAGGAACATGTTCTTCCTGTTCCACGTTTGTGGTTTCAACTGCTTCATTATCAGAGGAATAATCACTTACCTCAAGCTCTCCCCCTGAAGGGCTAGAAGTATCATCCAATGGAACAGATGATGTCGAGTCTAGTGTGGGAGCATTCAGAATATCGTACATCATTCGTGCGGCCAAATCATCATTAGAATGGGAAGAATGTAGATTGAAGGATTTGAAAAATCCATCATAGTCAATGAAAAAGGAAGATCCTTTTCCTGTAGGGGTGGTGTATCTTTGAACATCAACATTGCATCGCACTTTTACTTGACCAGTTAAGTTATTATAAACCCATTTGTATGGTATACTATATCCAAGGAGGATACCTTCTTCTGCCTTCTCGCAGAACTTCCCAGTCTGATTCTTGTTTATCAGCGGGCAGGGTGCACCAAATGGTTCTAGATACTCTAAATTGGGTTTCCGTTGTTGGAGCAACTCGTAGCAAGTTTTTCCATGACGTTTGACTACCAAGACCTGATTTAGAGTGTAACAAGCATTAGCTACTGCCTCATTCTAGAATTGAACTGGCAGTTTAGAGTCAGCTAGCATAGTCCTTGCTGTCTCTATCAAGCTACGATTCTTCCTTTTAGCAACACCATTCATTTGTAGAGTGTAGGTAGAGGTAAACTGATGAAAAATTCCTTTCTCTCTACAGAAGGCCTCCATCCACTGATTCTTGAACTCTGTCTCGTTGTCTGATCGAATTCTTCTTACTTTCAACTTGTAGAGAGACTCCAATGTGGTAACTAGATGTTTGAATGAGTCAAAGGTCTCTGATTTAGCTTTCAGAAAACATCACCCAAGAGAATCTTGAGTAATCAATTGTCACCATAAAGCAGTACCAATCCCCGGCTATGCTTTTTGTGCTCACTAGGCCAAACAAATCCATGTATAGAAGCTCGAGAGGAATGTCGATAGAATTAAGTTTCTTTGCTTTGTGAGACTTCTTGGTCTGTTTCCCTTTCTTGCAGGTGACATAAAAATCTGGAAGCTGAAAATTCTTGACTGTAACACCATCTACTTCTGAACTAGATGGTTCATCTTCCTGGGATTGAGGTGTCCCATTCTCCTGTGCCAAGAGACTGAATCTCTTTCTGTTGCTTTTGACAAGAAGCACTGAGTAGTAGACTCAATTGTGGAGGCTTTTGATAGGTCTAAGACGTACAGGTCGTTGTATCTTGAAGCCGACATTAGAACTTGCTCCTCCGGGATGACATACTCCTTCTTTAGTATGTAGCACCTCTTATTGTCAAACACAACCTTGAACCCCTTATCACAGATTTGGGAGAGAGAAAGCAAGTTGTTCTATAATTGTTGAACATAGTTGACCTTGTCAAACTTCATTTTCTCGTTTCCCACTTCGCCTTGTGCGGTGATGAAACCTCCTTTGTTCCCAGCGAATGATACATGTCCCCCTTTAATTTGCCAGACGTTGAAAAGGAGGAACGAATTCCCAGTCATGTGCCTGGACCCAGTATCAATAATCTAGGTATTAGTGATAGCGTTGTAGCGGACACCCTGTACATACAATGGAAATGATTAGTTCAGGTTTGGGACCCAAGCCTTAACTTGCTTGGGTGTCCCAGAGGTATCACACATCATGAACTCAACCCACTGACCTTCAGAGGATAAGGGCATATCTTTCTTTTCCTTGTCTTCACTATCAGACACAATACTTGATTTTTCCTTCCACAAACCAGTTTTGTGTAAGGCCTGTTTATGGTAAACCGATGACTGGCTTATGGTTTGAACTTTAGGTTCACTAATAACCCTGGGTTTAACCTTAGGTGACACAGCTTTGTTTTTAGCTTGTCTGTGTTGACTTTGGTGTTTTGAAGGAGTATTAGATCTGATTTTAGAAAATTTTGGATTTTCATCATCAAAAAATTCTATTTTCCTTTTAGGTGTCTGATAGTAAGGACAATTAGAAGAGATGTGTCCTCGCTTTCCACAACTGTTGAATGATCTCCCTTCGATAGTATGAGGAACGCGTTGACGAGGGGTTGAGTTTGGTCGGGGGCTGGGTAGTTTCTTTTCACTTTTAGATGTTTCTCCTTCTTTAACAAAATTAATTGTTTTGACATTTGCAACATCTTTTGCTTTCATTTTATTTAAATTTTGATGATTTGCTGGTTTAGGGTTTGTTAACTTAGATTGTTTAGGTTCTGAAATAGACGTTTTTGAGCCTGACCCTAAAGTAACTTTTTCAATTTTATCAGTCAAGTCTTCAACAGGCATCTTATCTTTTGATCCCAAAGTAGTATTCTTCTGTTCAGTGACAGACTTCACGGGTTTACCCGTAAAATCAGAATCACTGACCAGAGGAGTAGACACCACATGATCCTTTACTGGATTATTATTGATTGGTCTACATTTAGTGTTCAGAAGGATAGCATGTGGTGGTGGTATTACTTAATAACCCAGACCTTCCCCGCCATTTCGTTCTCTCACTAAGTTTTGAACTATATGTGAAGAACTTGCCAAACTGTGCAGTTTTTGTTTTAAGGATTCAACTTTTACTTGCAAAACTGCTTTCTCCTTTTTAGTTTCTTCTAAAGAATTTAAATAGAACTTAATATAACTAGATTGATTTAAAGCAACAACATCGGTTTCCCTTAGTTGTTTCCCTAACAGTTCTATCTTTTCTTTGAAGCTACACTCATTTTGTTTTAATATACGATTTACTTCAATGCAGAGTTGTAAATCATTTATGACCAGTCATCCAAGGAATGATGTCTCCCTCACTTGCAGATACATCATCCAAGGTATCAACAAATGCACCATTGGATTCACCCTCGTATACAAATCTGAAGGACCAGTCTTGTCCTTCATCACCTGGAGCAACCAGTGCCTTAGAATCTTTACTTCATGTTGCTCCAACATTTTCCTTCTCTTGACGGTTGAATGTGGGGAAATGATTTCCATTCCAAGTCTTCTTTGGCTTTACACACTCACGTTTTAAGTGCCATTTCTCTCCACAATTGAAGCACGTGACCTTGGTTTTCTCAAATCCAAATATAGTGTCTTTTGCTGCAACCAAATTTTGCCCCGTCTTCTTCACAAACTTCTTGGCTCTTCTAACAGCACTGGCCAAGGCCCATATAATATCCATGTGTTCCAGCTCAGTTTCATCAACTTGCTCGTAGTCCTTGTCAGCAAGATGACAGTTCGCAATCTTACCAGCAACTAACCCATCATAAGATTGAACAACAGCAGCTAGAAGGTCCATATGTTCTTTAGCAACTTCCACTGTGACATTTTCGAGAATCTCGGTCTTTAACTTGGTAGTATTAGCCTCTGGAACAATGTATTATGTGCTAGTTGACCCTAGAGTTTCGGTTCCTGATGAGCTGCTTTGGGAAGGAGCAGAAGAGTTAGACACAAACACCGTTTGAAGCGGTGCGCCTAATGTAGAAGGGGTTGGAACTGAGTTGTATAGTGCAGGATTCTGAGCATAGAATCCTTTCTTTGACTTGTATTTCTGACGCAACTCTTCCTCCTTTAACTTCAGAATGAAATCATTTATGTCTAAAGTGGCAAGAATGTCGTTTTGTCTCAAATTAGACACACATGTATCCCCTTTGTCTGGCAGACCATCAGCAAAGCTAGAGACTTTATCTTCCATGGATGTTGTCACGCCATGAGTGTGCAACTCACTCATTAGATGACAGAATCTATCAATGATATCATCCAAGCTCTCCTTTCCAATTGGTAAGAAATTGTCGAATTCCTTTTTAAGAGCTTTGGCCTTCAGTGCTTTCAGAGTTGCATTGCCTTCGTATCTATTTTCCAAGGCCTCCCATAATTTGTTTGACTGCTTGTTCTCAGAGAACTGATGAAATATGTCCTTAGGTATAGACTGAGTCAACAAGGCATATGCTTTCTTTCTAGCATTATGCATTGTCTTCTGGGATTCACTCATGCCTCCTAAAGTCAGCTTTACCCTATTAGCACTGACTGGTACCACATAACCAGTCTCAATAAACGTCCACAGATTGGGGTCAACTCCATTTAGATAGATTTCAAACCGTTGTTTGCACTGTGGATATTCATCCAAAGTTAACAGCTTTGGCGGTTTGTTGTGGTTCGCGATCTCACTTTCCAAAAGTAGAAGATTATGGATACATGAGTCCTTTCCAGCAGTAAATGTAGAGAACTGATCTTCCGTTTCTTTATAATTGATGAACTAAGACTAGGACAGATTGACTTATGTGATTGGACAAGCTGACTGGGTCAGCCGTGCGATTGAAGGATGCGAATGGCTTCAATCGTGCGATCGGATTCAGTCATGCGAATGAGCAATACGAATGGGATCAACCATATGGAATAACTCAATCATGCGAATGAACTGTGCGAATGAGTCCAGTCGTGCAATTGAAGGATGTGAATGGGATTCAGTCGTGCGATTGAGCTAATCGTGCGACTGAAGTTGCTGCTGCGGGAAAAATCGAATTTTTGAACACTTGACTCAAAATTTACGAAATTTTACGAACCCTAATCTGCCGTATGGGAAAAGGTCGAAACTTTTAACACAAAGACTCGTCAAAAACAAGTTTTGAATCACAAAAGTGTATCTTTTGAATGAAAACGTTAGTTTTGACACTAAAACTAATTGAATCCACGCAAAATCACGAGCCAAGGCTCTGATACCACTTGTTAGGACCGTGTACGTATGGAGTACTAACGGATTCTGCGTGAAACCAGATCAAATAGCATAGAAATCTATTTGATTGGCGATCCAATAAGTGTGAACGAACAACCTGATCGAACAAATGAAGCAACAAACATTAAGAACAGATTGAAAACAATCAGGAACGAACTATGAACTTGGATTTACGACTTGGGATGCTCTGGATGGCTAGGGTACGAAGTATTATGAAGTGTTATGTTTTTCCAAGATTTTATGTGGTATTTATAGGTTATCAGTGTTCATTCGTACGACTGAACCATTAGCATGGTTCAGTCGTGCGACTGAATCATGCGATTGACTCATACACATGACTGAAGGTTTAGTCATGCGATTGAACCAATCTTATGTCGCAATCATACGACTGATCTAGTCACCTGGTTCAGTCGTGCGACTGGTCCATAAGCATGGTTTATTCATGCGTATGGGCCATAAGTATGGTCCATTAGGATGAATGTCCACATGACTAAGTTAAACACATTTCTAAGTTCTTATTGACTTAGAACTATGTAAAACCAACATCAAACCTATATATTTAGTTCATACATGTGAATCACATTCAATATAAATATAACATGACATAATTAATCATATATAAACATCACAATGCATTTCATATATCATTCAATCAATTCATTACATTGGATTAAAAAAGTGTAAGACATGAAAGACTTTTACATTTGAGAACATAAACTAGGTACATCAATATGTATTAACACCACTTAACTCATCGGGTAGTTATAACCTATAGGCCACCTCTCCTACTCGTGCGATGATTCGAAAAGGTCCTATATACCTCGGACTCAACTTTCCCACTTTCTGAACCGAATGATACCCTTTCAGGGTGAGACTTTCAACATGACTCTATCTCCCACCTGGAACTCAATCGGTCTACATCTCTTATCGACGTATGACTTTTGTCTATCTTTAGCTGCCTTCACAAAGGCTTTGATCTTTTCTTGCTTTTCGGTCATAGCCTCAACCACCTTAATGATTCCCAACTCTTTCTGACCAATGTCACCCCAGCAAATAGGTGTCCTGCATCTCCTACCATATAGCATCTCGTATGGTGGCATGCCAATGCTGGCATGATAACTGTTGTTGTACGAGAATTCTGCTAATGGCAAATGGTCATCCCAACTTCCTCCAAAATCAATCACGCATGCTCAAAGCATGTCCTTGAGTGTCTGGATCGTCCTCTTAGACTGACCGTCTGTCTGAGGATGATAAGCCGTGCTGATGTGTAGTCTCGTCCCCATCGCATCGTGAAATTTCTTCCAAAACTTAGATGTAAACCGAGTGTCACAGTGAGATACAATAGACACTGGTCCACCATGACGAGCTACAATCTCTTTGATAAATAGATCCGTGAGTGTCTCAGAGGAATACGTCTCTTGGATCGGTAGGAAGTGAGCACTCTTCATTAAACGATCAACTATCACCCATATGGCATCATACCCTCTCGGGGTACGCGGTAACTTCCAATAAAGTCCATGGTGATATGCTCCCACTTCCACTAGGGTATATCCAAAGGTTGGATTTTCCTCTATGGATTCTGGTGTTCTGCCTTCACTTGTGAACAAGTAAGACACTAACTCACATATTCTGCTGTGTTATGCTTCATACCCGGCAACCAATAATCCTTCGTCATATCATGGTACATCTTGGTAGCACCGGGATGAATGGAATATCGATTCTTATGAGCCTCATCCATGTTGTATTACCCTTCAATGTTGTATTAGCACGCTACCTAGCCCCGAATAAGATGCATCCGAATACACCACTAAGTCCTCATTCCCTTCGGGTAATGTCAAGACAGGAGCTTGCGTCAACCTTGTCTTTAACTCCTCAAAAGCATCCTCCTGTTCTCGACCCCACATGAACTTCACATCCTTGAGAGTCAACTTTGTCAAAGGTGAGGCTATCTTGGAAAAGTCTTGGATGAAGCTTCGATAATATCCCGCCAATCCTAAGAAACTACTGATCTCGGATGGCATCTTTGGAGACTTTCATTGCATCATGGCCTCAACCTTTGCCAGTTTCACCATAATCCCCTCGGGATTAACCATGTGACCCAAAAACTGAACTTCACGCAACGAGAACACGCACTTGGAGAACTTAGCATACAACTTTTCCTTTCGCAATGTCTCTAACACCTCTCGAATGTGACCGGCATGCTCTTCTTTGCTCCTTGAATAAATCAGGATATCATCGATAAACACAATCACTGATTTATCCAACATCGGCTGACACACTCGATTCATCAAGTCCATAAAAGCAGCTGGCGTGTTAGTTAAACCAAAAGACATAATGAGAAACTCGTAGCGTCCATAACGTGTGCAAAAAAGCTGTCTTGGGAATATCTTGCTCCTTCACCTTTAATTAATGGTATCCAGCTTGAAGATCTATCCTTGAAAACCAACAGGCACCCTAAAGCTGATCGAACAAGTCATCAATCCTCGCTAATGTATACCGATTCTTTATCATCAACTTGTTCAATTCATAGTAGTCAATACACATCCTCATACTACCGTCCTTCTTCTCCACGAATAAGAGCGGAGCACCCCAAGAAGAGATACTCGGTCTAATGAACCCCTTATCAAGCAACTCCTACAGTTACTCCATCAATTCCTTCATCTCTTAAGGAGCCAAATGATACGGTGCCTTAGTGACAGGCTGAGCACCGGGTATCAAGTCAATTTGGAGTTCGATTTCGCGGTCCGGTGGCACACCTGATAAATCTTCTAGGAACTCATCGGGAAAGTCACACACCACCGGTACATCAGACAATTTTGGTGTTGTCGTGTCTACATCATCTATGTAGGAAAAATAAGCACTACATCCATGCCTCATGCACTTTCCTGCCACCGCCATCGAAATCACCTTCGGGATCGTCGTAACCCGATCACCGTATATCGTCACTGAACTCCCGTCAGGCGCTGTCAATCTAATCATCTTCTTACAACACACAATGTTCGCCTCGTAGTCTGCTAACCAATCCATTTCGAGGACTACATGGAATCCGGCTAATGTCATCACAAACAGTCTAGCAGGAAACTTATGACCTTCTAGTTCTATATCACAACCATCAATCAAGTCAGAAATCCTGGTAGACTTACCTATGGTAGTTACTACATCAAAGGGCTCATCAATACATCTACTACTAATAGACAATTTAGCACAGAAAGTAGCCGAAATGAAACTCCTACTAGCACCAGAATCAAATAACATAGAAGCAAGAGTTTGGTTTACATTAAACGTAGGTTACTCAACATCAAGGTCCGTCCTAGCCTTCTCCCTGGTCATTGTGAATATCCTGGCGCTTGCCCTTTGCTCCAAAGTTCTGGTCTTCTTCCTTGCTCCAGAACTTTCTGCCCTCGGCTTCTTGCACTCCCTGTTCAGGTGGCGTACTTCACCATAGTTGAAGCACATCGCTACTATGCAATCTCTAGAGATGTGGCTGGGCTTACCGCACTTGAAACAAACATTAAGCCCCAGCCTGCACTCACCTACGTGCTCCTTCCCACACTTACCGCACTTCTTCATCCCCGAGCCTATGGCAACCACCCGTCGATCATCCACCCTCACCTTCTTGTTATTCGGGGTAAAGCTGCCACGCCCACACCATTTCCTGTTCCAGTTCCGTTCATCGCCACCTGTCTTCTTCCCTTCGACCACCATCACCTCCCTCTCATCATACAGCCTCCCAGCCAAATCAACCACCGACCTAAACGTACTCGGTCGGGCAGCGATCATGTGCCTGCGGATATCCGCAGGCAAGCCCTGAATGTATCTTTTGATCTTTCATGACAAGGGCGTCACCTGATCCGGCACCAACCGTGTCATTTCGTTAAACTTGGTGGTGTACTTTTGATGCATCATGGTTCCCGCCCCCAGCTGCAGGAACTCTCTCTCCACCTTATCAAACTCCCGATGAGGATAGAACTCCTCGATCACCAACTTCTTCAGCTAACTCCACCTCATCCTGCTAATCACTCTACTACCCTTGGCTTGGACAATATTGTCCCACCAACATAGAGCCGAGTCAACAAATGAATGAGTGGCAAACTTCACCTTCTGGTCTTACTGGCACTCACTGATTTCAAGGACAACCTCCATCTTCCTTACCCATCGGTGAGCGGCAATAGCAATGCCATTACCATGAAAGGTAGGGGGCTTGCATCTTTCAAATGCCCCATAGTTATAGCCTTGTGCTACCTCCGGCACAGGCTCTTCTTCTTCCTCTTCCTCATCAGTAGGGATAACCCTCTCAGTCTCGGGTTGTTCTGCCCTTCCAGAGGACCTATTCCTCTCCTTCCTTTCTCCTTCCCTAATGGATTTAATCACTTCGGTCACTACAGACGGTAAGATCGTCTGCATGACCTGATGAACCTCCTCCACCACGGCCTCCTTCATCGAGGCTCTCAAATTAGCACTCTCATCCCCACCCTCCGGATGAGGAGTCTCAGGCTCCTCATGGGTCACCTTTTTAACCATGGGCCTTCCCCTTATGACCCGTGGTCCAGCACCACGTCCACCATGTACTCCGCCTCGTGAAGCCTTAGAAGATCTACCTCCAGCCATCCTCTAACACACTATAGTAAGTCCCTAATTACAGTGGGTAGTTGTGATTAGCCACTTACTTTACTCTTCATACCTCAAGCATTTCCTATCCTGACTACATTAGTATCCAAATTATTAAGGGCAAACATATCAAAGAACATGCTCACATAATACTGGTTAACATTAAAGAAAAATACCTGATAACACGTAGCTACTCGGACTGGCACCCCTTCCCTTTGTCCCATTCTTAGTTTAAGTTTAGGTTTCTTTTGAAAATATTTACCCATTTCACCTAAACTTTAGCTCTGATACCAACTTGTAATTCCCCGTTCCCAGGCACCTCACAGCTGGTCATTTATCGCACATAAAACACACATTTATTCAAAACATCACAGCGGAAATTAATTTAAACCATTTTATATATTAATGACAGCTTTTGCAAAGTAATACAATAGAGTTAACTATTACAAAATATCATAATTTCATTACATCATAAAAACATCATTGTTATACTAATGGATGCCATCCTAAAAATGCCAAGTAGCTGCCCCATGCCATCCTCAACAACTTTTACCTGTCAACTGGAAAATACATAAAAGTCAGCGTTGCTGAGTGAGTTCTAGTTTTACAAAAATATAACATACTTTACTTTCGTTAAAACCCTTGTTTGCTTTCATACGCGATCATGCATCATACATACAAATAGATAATTTTGTTATTATCTTTCATTATCATTCATATCTTTCCTCATCATATTCGTTCTTTTTATTCCATTTCATTTACATACTCTTTCATATACATACTTTCATTTCATACTTTACATTGTCGCTTACTTTTGTTCTCATACTTTCATAACGTACTTAACATCGTTCTTTTACTTTCTATCTTTCTTACATTCTTTTATATGTTATGTCATTCTTTTACTTTCATACGGATCGATGAACAATACCCCGAACATTGTGCATGAAGCTGATGTTGGGCCTGTGGTAATTAAACCACGAACATTATGCACGAAGCTGACCCAGTCACCTAGGGTAAGTCATCTCTCCCATTCATTGAAACGAATTGGCAATACCCCAAACATTATGCACGAAGCTGATGATGGGCCTGTGGTAATTAAACCACGAACATTGTGCAAGAAGTTGACCCAGTCACCTAGGGCATACCAAAGGTCTTGCCAATCTTAATGACTGACCCTGTGCAAATCCTTTGGGGTAGCTAACCCGCGTCACGGTTAAGCTAACGACAACATGGTCGTGCACCTCCTTTCTATTTGCTTGCAAGCCATTCTTTCATTTATTACATTTTACTTCTCATCTTTGTTATCTTTCACTTCGCTACATTATTCTTTACATTCTTTCATACCTTTGTCATACTACGTAAAGTAATAACATAATATTTAACGTATTTTATAATGTAATGTATATACGTTTGAATACCATTAAAAGATAACACATTACACATACCATACATCAATCATACATTATGATAACCTTAAACCATCCCATAATCACGCTTAAAATGGGTAATCAAGCCCATAGGTCAAATCATGTCAAACCCTACAAATTATGGTTTTTTCTAAAATTTCAGAATATTTTCTAAGTGTCTAGGCGCATGGGAACTGTTTGGGCGTTTCTGCCCTGTTTAGGCGTTTTGACACTATGTGGGTGCCTGAGCTACACTTAGTCATTAACACTTAGGCGCATGGGCCTTTTGGGCGTTTGAACACTATTCAGGCACATGGGCCTGACTTAGGCGTATTGGCACTTAGGCGGTTGGGCACTATTCAGGCGTATGGACTTGGGGACGGTTGGGCACACTTAGGCAGTTTTTGACCGTTGGGCACATGGGCCACTGCTTAGGTACATAGGCAACCAACTTGCACCTATTCAATATAATTCAATCCCAGTCCAACATATATCATGATCTAAACTTAACACTACCATTCTAAGCATTATAACATGAACATAACTACAAATTAAACCCAACTTACACCCACCCACATACATATTCATACATACACATATGAGTGAAAACCCCATTTTTGTAAAAACATTCTTACATGTATTTCTAGCCCGAAAATCATTTAAAACATGTTAAAAAGGGGGTTCTAGTTGTTGATACATGTGTACCTAGTTTAGGAGCTTAATGTAAAATGTCTTTCATGTCTTACATATTTGTAATTGAATGGGTATGAATGAAATACAATATGTGGTTGATGCTTATAATGTTTAATATTTCATTGTTTATTGTGTGATAATATATATTGAACTAACTATATAGGTTTGTGGTTGTTTGCATTATTCTTAGTCAAATATTGTTGAGAAACATGTTTAAACTTAACTGTATGAGTATTCATGCGAATGAACCATGCTAATGGACCATACGCATGAACACTTCATGCTAATGGACCAGTCGCACGACTAAACCAGGTGACTGGATCAGTCGCACGATTGTGACATGTGATTGACTCAGTCGCACGACTGGACCTTCAGTCGTGCGGATGGATCAACCACATGCTTCAGTCGCACGAATGAAGATTCCAAACCTATAAATACCACTTAATTCGTGGAAAATGCAAGAATTCAAATTCCTACGCACATACTCATACCCTAGTCATCCAAAGGTTCAAGAAAACCTGTTCCAACTTCATAGTTCGTCTCTGATCAATTCTCGTTCGTTCTTAACATTTGTTTCATCGTAGGATTGATCAGATTGTCGTTCTCATTGATTGGAACGCCAATCAAATAGGATTTCGCACTATTTGAGTTGGTATACACGTAGAATCAATTAGTACTCCGTACATACACGGTCCTAACAAGTGATTAAAACAGTGTTTTCGACGTCTCCAGATAAAAAAGTTCACGTTTTTCGTCATATGGCAGATTAGGGTTCGTAAAAATTCGTGTTTGTGAGTCAAAATCTTCAAAACCTCGAATTTTTCAAAACAACAACCTTTAGTCGCATGAATAGCTAATTCAAACGACTGAACTCAATCGTACATCCCATACGCATGATTGAACTCAGTCGCTTATCCAATCGTACGACTGAGCACTCCATTCGCATTGTCTAGTCGTCCTTGTCCAACTACACGATTGATTCATCTGTATTGTTCAATGGCACGATTGAGCCATCCGCATTGTTCAATCACACGTTTGGGCCATTCGCACATCTCCATTCGCACTAGCGAATAAATCTTAGATTACAGCCTAAAGTTTATACAAATGGAAGATTAGTACTCAGCTTTCACTGCCGGTAGGGATTCACGGATGCAGAGTCTTTTGCTTCTGGAAAACGAAGTTGGTAATCACAATAAGCCCCCTAAGCTCATAACGTTGGACGATTACCTACAATGGAAGCAAAGGTTCGAGATATACTTAAATGGAGTTGATCCTAATCTATGGGAGTCAATCGAGACTGGGTATAGCATGCTGGTTGGTGCTGATGGAGTAAAACTTACCTTGGGTGGCATGACTGATAGCCAGAAGGTAAAGTACAATGCAGAGAAGAAGGCGTATGCTTTGTTAACTTAGTCAATTCCTAAGGATATATTCCATCAGTTTTCTAAGAATAAACAAGCCAAGAAGTTATGGGATGCTCTGGAAAACGGTATAACGGGAATGCGACGTTGAAGGCATTAAAGGCAAAGGCTTTGAAGAAGGAGTTTGATAACTTCTCTTCAATAGGGAAAGAGAGTCTCGATGATTTTATCTACCGTTTCTACCACTTAATGAGCGAGCTTCACACTCATGGGGTTACCACGTCCACGGAAGACAAGGTGTCGAGTTTTGCAGATGGATTACCAGAAAAGTGGGTTTCGTTTGTTTCAAATCTCAGACAGAATGATATGGTCGCAAAGTTGGATATCAATGATTTCATTCTAAAGCTGAGAGAGGAAGAGTTTAGGATGAAGTACAGATCCTAGAAAGTTCATATGATTAGAACCCGTTACTTTACAACTCAACTCCTCAACAAAAAACTTCTGGAGCACCACTCCAGACAGCATTCATCTCCAGTTCAGCTGCTCCTTCTCAAGCCATTACTTTAGGAACTGACACATCAGAGTCATCTTGTACCCAATACATAGCACCTGAAGCCAATGCTATAAAATTGAAGACCAAGAATCTCGGTAATGTGACTGTAGAGGTAGCAAAGAGCATATGGATCTCTTAGCAGATGTCGTTCACTCCTATGACGATCTAGATGCTGGGAAAATTGGAAACTGCCATCTCGGCGATGAAGACTACGAGCAGGTAGATGAAACTGAGCTCGAAACGATGGACATTATGTAGGCACTGGCTAGTGCTGTCCGGAGGGCAAAGAAGTTTGTTAAGAAGACCGGACAGAACTTGATAGCCACAAAGGACACTAATTTTGGTTTTGACAAAACCAAAGTTACCTGCTTTAACTATGGAGAAAAGGGGCATTTTAAACGTGAATGTGTAAAGTCCAAGAAGACAGGTAACGAGAATCCTTTCTCATCTTTCAATCGTCAAGATAAACCCACTAATGGGACTAGATCTTCAAACTAGGATCCTAAGGCCTTGACTGCCCAAGACGATGAAGGACAAGATTGGACCTTTCGCTTTGTGTCTTCGGGAGAATTCAACATTGCAAGCGAAGGTGATATAGAAGTGGAACTTGTAATGTCAGATCACGAAGATACTGCTACTGTGGTCACTCATCTAAATGAAGAAGGTCCCATCACAACATGTTCAGAATCACAAGTACCCAAACAGTCAAACTCTGCAATGATGGCTGATTCAACCGAACCTTCTTAGGTAAGTTCCACAGACCAATTCATTGATAATCATGCTTGTTCTAAATGTAATAAATTTAGGGATATCATAGATTCAAAATTTGCTAGGCTATTAGATCACAATAATAGCTTAGTAAATGATTTACAACTATGCACACAAGCAAACCGAATTTTAAAAGAAAATTAGCACATTTATAAAGAGAAAATAGAACTGTTAAATAAAAAACTAAGGGAAACTGAAGTTGTGGCCTTTAACCAAGCAAATGATATAAAGTTCTATTTAAACTCCTTTGAAGAAACCAACAAAGAAAAAGCAGTTTTGGAAGTCGAAGTCAACTCACTAAAACAAAAACTGCACAGTTGGACTAGTTCTTCTCACATAGTTCAACACTTAGTGAGAGAACGAAATCACGGGGAAGGGTTGGGTTACAAAGTGGTTCCACCACCACATGATACCTTGTTGAATGCTAAAAGCAAACTAATTAATAATAACCCAATCAAGGATCATGTGGTGTCCACTCCTCTTGTAAGTTATCCAGATTCCACAAGTAAACCTGTTGAATCTGTCGCTAAATAGAAGGAGACCACTTTGATGTCAAAAGGTAAGATGCCTATTGTTAATTTGGATAAACAATTTACAAAGGTTAAGGTGGAGTCAGGTTCAAACATGTCTAATTCAGAACCTAAAATGACCAAACAATTTAACCAATCTAGAGCACCATGTCTAAGTCCAAATAAACAAAAGGGTAAAGATGTTAAATATGTTCAAACAATGAATTTTGTTAAAGAAGTCAAAACATCTAAACAAGAAGTGTCAAAACCCAAAGAAACTAAAGTCACACCTATGTCACATACTTCCAAATAGAAATAGTTTAACCAACATGTTGAAAGCAGATCTTGCTACACTTGTGGAAAGTATGAACACATTGCTTCTAAATGTTCTTATTATCAGACACCAAGAAAGAAGACTGAACTTAATGATCCAAAACCTAGTTCTTCAAAAAAGGAGGTCAATTACTCTACCAAAAAGAACCTTTGAACCTAAAGTTCAAACAATAAGCCAATCGTCTATTTATCACAAACAGGTTTTACATAAAACTGGCTTATGGAAAGAAAAATCAGTCCCATGTCTGAAAAATGCGAACACGAAGAAGAATGATCTGCTCTTTTCCTCAAACGGACAGTGGGTAGAGTTTATGTTATGTGATTCCTTTAGGGCACCCAAGCCAGTCAAGGCTTTGGTCCCTAACCTAAACTAATCATTTCCTTTGAATGTGCATGGTGTCCGCTATAGTGCTTCTTTGAATACCTGGATTGTTGATAGCGGTGCATCAAGGCACAAGACTAGAAACCTGTCTCTCTTGTCAAACGTCAAACAAATTAAAGGAGGACACATTTCATTTCGTGGAAATAAAGGAGGTTACATCACTGCACAAGGAGAAGTGGGAAACCAGAAAGTGAAGTTTGATATGGTAAACTATGTTCAACAACTTCAAAATAACTTAATTTCTGTTTATCAGGAATGTGACAAAGAGTTCAAATTTGTATTTGACAACAAGAAGTGCTATGTTCTGAAAAAGGACTATGTCATTCCGGAGGACCAAGTGTTAATGTCAGCTTGAAGATATAATGATTTGTATGTCTTGGACCTGTCAAAGGCCTCCAGAACCGATCATCAAGTACAATGCTTCTTGTCAAAGGCAGCAAGAAAAACTCCATCTCCTGGCATAGGAGAATAGGACACATAAATCCCCGAAAGATGAATCACTTGATCAAGAATGATCTAGTGCGTGGAGTAAATGTTCAAAACTTCCAACAACTGGATTTCTGTGTTGCATGTAAGAAAGGGAAACAGACAAAGAAGTCTCACAAGGCAAAGAACGTTCATTCAATTGACCTGCCTCTTGAGCTTATCTGTTTGGACCAGTCAGTACAAAGAGCATTGCCGGTGATTTGTACTGCTTTGTAGTTATGGTTGATTACTCAAGATTTTCATGGGTGATGTTTCTGAAATCCAAATCAGAGACATTTGAATCATTCAAAGAGCTAGTAACTACACTGGAGTCACTCTGCAAGCTGAAGGTAAGGCAAGTTCGCTCCGACAACGGCACCGAGTTAAAGAACCAATGGATGGAGGAATTCTGCAAAGAAAAAGGAACTGTGCACCAATTCACATCGGCCTACACTCCTCAAATGGACGAGGTTGTTGAGAGAAAGAATCACAGCTTAATCGGATCACTCATGTACCTCACTGCCTCAAGACCTGATATCATGTATGTGACGTGTGTATGCTCCAGATATCAGGCAAAACCTAAAGTCAACCATCTCATAGGCGTCAAAAGGATATTTTGTTATTTGAAGGGTACTCGAACACTTGGGTTGTGGTATCCTCATTACGATGACTTTGAGCTTACAGTGTATAGTGATTCGGATTATGACTGCTGCAAAATGAACTACAAGTCCACTTCAGTAGGATGTCAATTCTTTGGGAGACGCTTAGTAATTAAATATCACTTTATACGTGATTGTTTTGAAAAGAATTTAATCGATGTTGTTAAAATCAATATGGATTTTCAACGCGCTGACCTCTTCACAAAAGTTTTTGATAAGCCAAGATTTTTATATCTGTTAGAGGTCAACAACATGAAAAAGAAATGTGAACTGATTCAAGAAGATGAAAATGCTTAGTCTGACAACCGTTTAGTTTTTATTTTCTTTTATTTTTCTTATTTTAATTTTCCTGTCTTAAAAATCCAAAAACACAAAAATGTTTTCGGTTTTAGAATTTTAGGGGGAGAATAGGTTAGTTTAGTATTAAATTAGTTATTTTATTTAATTACTTAAAAAAACAAGGGAGCAGGATAGTCTAGTGAATAGAAATTAGATCTTATCTGTGATATTGATTCAATGACTATGGAAAATGAAAGAACACAGCAATAAGGAGTTTGGGACTTTAAAATAATTTAACTGATTAAGATGCAAATTTCAAAGTATAAGTCTGAGACGTCTAAGCAATATCAAAGGAAAAATGATAGTAAAACTAGCTACTACTAAGGTAACACAAAGAAAGTAGACCTAGAGGTTGCTAGATCACGAGATGATGTGTCGGTAGATTCAACAAAATAGATAAGTAGACTTCATTGGTGAGTTCAAGCTCAAACTAAGTTGTTCAACAAGCTGTGGGTTATCATTTTATCCCTGGTTAACACAATCAACGAAGTTCTAATAAGGGGTGACGAGCAAAATAAATGCCACAAATGTGTGTGGATGACTAGAAAAATGAACAAAGCACATAAAAATGCAAAAAAAAATCAAGCTAATAACCAATGTTGCTGAGATATGTGCAAAAAGAATAAAACTGCTCAAACAAGAAGATAGGTTGTGTGCCTCTCTGCTGTGCGGTAGCACTGACTTGAGGATAAGCATAACCTAAATATTCTAGAATTAATTGTTGTTTGCGCCTCTCTGCTGTGCGATGGCACTGACCTGAGGCTTTGCATCTCTATGAAAGCTCTTAGAATAGTTTCTTCTTGTCAAATACCCGTAGACCGCTCAAAAATCTACTGAGAAATGTTGATTACCATATAAGTGTGGGATCCATAAATGCTGGTTGAAATAATTAAACCTTAAATCAACACCAATGTATGTCAAAAATTTGTGTATGGATTTAAGAGGAAAAGTATACTGGCAATCACCGTGAGCTGCAATTCTTGAAAGTCCAAATCATTATGGGTATCTTACAGCACTAGTATGATTTCCTAAACTTGCCAATGACTCTCGATAAAAACAAGAATCCAGCATCAAAAAGGCATTGGTAAAATGTCCCAATTGATTTGATAAACCTGTATGATTCCATAATAAATCGTTCCAGTTATGATCAACGCAACTTGATACTATATTGTCTAGAAAGGAAAATATGGTAGATACTTATCTTAGGATTTCAACCTCACCTAAAATTACAAAAATAAGTTTTAGTTTTGTCTTTTAGTTCTAGTTGTTTAATTTGTTTAGTTTTTAGTCAGCTTAGTTATTAAACGTCGGACTATGCATTGGAATTCTATGTGGGATTTAATCACTTAAAAAAGATCACGTCTGAGGTGATCAACATTTTCTAAGTTAAAATGGTCATGTCTGAGATGATCAAATGCTCGAAATGTTTTATCAATTGTTAATAGGGCTAAGTGTCAAATGAGCCATTCGCACTACTGGACCATGAGTATGGACCAGCCGTACGATTGAACGATACGTATGAGCCCAATCACACGACTAACCCACACGTATTGACCAGACGTGTGATTGGACCATAAGCATGAGTAAAGTCACACGATTGGATCACAAGAATGAACTAATCGCATGAATGGAGGTGACCGAATGAGTCAGTCGCACGACTGAATGTGACCGAATGAGTCAGTCGCACGACTGAAACCTAGTCGCACGACTGAATGTGACCGACTGAGCCAATCACAAGATTGAAGAGTGCGAATGGATCCAGTCGCCCGATTGAAGTATGCGACTAGGTTTAGTCGCACAACTGGAGGAAACCCTAGTATAAATAGAGGGGGAGTCGGTCGCAGAATCCTATTCACCCTCAATCGCCCCAAAATCGCACATAGCACTGTTACTCTGCCCGATTGTCTTTTGATTCAGTCTAAGCTACCGATTAGTGTGAACTAACGATTTCTAGTGATCATATAGGTAATGCACGATAATATACACTCCAAATTTCAATCAATTCGTGACCTAATGAGTGATTTTAAGCCATAAACTTAACCGATACTTAGTTGGCCTAAGAAACCTATAAAACTAAGTATATTGTTCAATAAAGGGTATTAGGTGTTATATTGGTCATGTGCGAGACAAATGAGCCAAAACACAAAGTCTAACATCAAGTTTTTCTAAAAATTTGAATTTGAAAAACATAACAATCTGTCAAGCGAATGGACACCCTGATGAACTTCTATCGCACGACTGAGCTGTATGAATAGCTCAATCGCGTGACTGAGCTGGACGAATGGCTCAATCGAATGACTGAACCATGCATATGAGCTCAGTCGCACGACTGATGTTAACACATAGGATAGCATACGACTAAGCCCAGTCGCATGCTCAGTCGTACGTATGAGCTCATTCACACGACTAGTTCTCACTCGCACAGTTCATTCGTATGACAGGACAGAAGATTTCAAGTCCAATGAATCAAATTGTTACTTATTGACACACACTAATGTTTATCTACTTTGTGTAACAGATGGCGAGTCGTTGGACTATGAGCTCAAAGCATAACTTTTGTGCTCATCGGGATCTGACCTCCCGGAACACATCTGAGTTCTCGGGCATTATCACATTCTTACGAAGATCGAGGATCTTTCATGCGATCTCGACTCTGTGCACTCCATACTGCTCAGCTCAGCAGGCTTTCTGGGAAAGCACTACTGTCGACAGGTCCTCGGAGCCCCACTGTATCAGGAGCTCCATTTTTGGTTAGCCTATAGAGATCACTAAGGAAGATCTCAAGACAGTCCTGGAGTTTAGGGATGATACTGACTGCCCTACTCGATTACACCCGCTGACAATACGAGGCTGCTTTTTGCGAGCTAAGTACTCGGGGGATATCAACACATGTGTGCTGAACAAGAGCAACCTGTGCCCCCAATTCAAGTACTTAGCCCATGTGCTGCTAAAGTGCATTGCCTCAAGGA
>BJCO01660384.1:7975-18372 GCA_018326465.1 Flaveria floridana | reverse complement strand
CAATGTTATTTAAGTTGGTTAAATAACATCAAATAATAAAAGTGTGTATGAGTTATATAATTAAAAGGTTAATTACATAACTTATTTAGTAACTAGTTACAAATTAAATAAAAGATTAAAATGGGGGGAACCCCATTTTGAAACCTTTTTGCGGCCGCCCCTTAAAGGGGTTTTTGTTTTAATTTGGTTGTCTTGGAAGTAGACATACTAGACGAGTTTCACACTCTATTTTTTCACTCTCTGTCTCTCTTACATACAAAAGGACCAAGAACACTCTCCCTTTTGGAAGAAACCCACGGCTGAAATGGGTTTCCAGCAGCCTTCTTAGTCGATTTTTGGTGTTCAAATCCTAGCAACAAAGGTGTTTGCTTGATGCTTGTGGGTATGCAAGCTTGAGGACACCTTTCCTTGGTGTTTTTGGCCATTCAAGAACCTCATCCCCTTCTTCTTTCTCATGATTTTGGCAACTCAAGAAAGGTAGTTTCATGAGTTTGATATTTTGGTTGTTATTTATGCTTGATAGCTCGTTCTTTCACATATATATGATCCTTTGTTCTTGGGTTTGTTGATGATAATAATACGCTTTAAATTTCAGTTAATAAAACATATTATTAAACTTTGTTTCCGCTGCGTTTTCATGTTTAAAAGGTTGAACAACTTTGATAAGGTGTCTAACAAACCCATCATTAATGTCACTTGTTTCTAGGAGTGCATGTTTATTTTCTATATAATCTATGTTTTAAAGTATGAATGAATGGAAAATTTTGAGTATAATTTTAGGCCTGAAACCAACATTTGGTATAATAGCACAAGGTTGAGAAACGAGTGCCGGTTTGATAGTCGGTTTTTCAGAGGGTGAGCAGCCCTAGGCTGCAGGGCTTAGAATAAGAGAGGCAGCACACAAGCATGTCAAGAAAGAAGCAAGTTAGTCTCTTGTTTTAATCGTAGAAAAGCAAGAAGAAAAAGGAAGAACTTAAAGGTAGAGAAGAGAGCAGCAGATGTACACAGATCAGGAAAGAAAAGATTCTGATCAGTTCAGGCAGAATAAAAACATCATGTTTCGACTTGATTGAGCAAATTAACATTAGCAAGTATCGCCTTCGTTGAATCCGATGCAAGCAACAGGTATCATTCGAATAGGAACTTGGAACAGTGGAAAGTATTCATTGTTTTGAACTATCGAAGAAGGACACAACCAAGCAGAAGGAAGAAAATCAAATGAATTGAAAAGCAAGCATCCATGTAGGTGCACTCCTGAATTATTTGTGGAATTAGTTTCTAGTATATGCCGATGAAAAATAAAACATAAGAGCAAGCAAATGAAAATTTGATCCTGAGATCGAAAAAGAGAAAGCAACACGTGGTGTTTCAGGCTTGTTTTGGGACAGTGCCAAATCGTGTCTGATTATAGTATATGCCGATGAAAAATAGAACATAAGAGCAAGCAAATGAAAATTTGATCCCGAGATCAAAAAAGAGAAAGCAACACGTGGTTTTTCAGGCTTGTTTCGGGACAGTGCCAAATCATGTCTGATTATAGTGGTAGCACCACCAGAGTAGCATAGCAAGCAGGATAGCACTTCGATGATTTCGGACTCTGTTTTGAGGCCGATAATAGTACACGAATCGGGTGTTCTCGAGCAAGTTTATGGGAATGAAAGCAAGGAGAAGAAAGATAGCAAGAGCAGCAAGAAAGTAAGAAAGATAGCAAGCAAGATGATTCTAAGTAAGCTAGCACGAGATGGTCGAATCAAGCAAGAAAGTAGCAGGATTAGCAAGAAAACTGGTAACGGGTATAGAAAGAAAAAGCAAGATAAGCAAGAAAGAAATAAGAGAAGAGAACCGAGAACCGAGTTCAAGATTAAGGGGGTAAATGTTAGGATAATCTTGATCGGGTCAAGTCAGGTCAAGGGTCTAGTATTTGAGTCATGTTTTGTTTAGAGTATGCAACAAGTTTTCTATTTGAATTAGTATTAGTAGTTAGCAAGTACCGGCATGTATTAGGGATAGTGCAGTAGTGCCACTTATTTTTAGGAGTGCATGTTTCTATATAATGTAAGTTTTGAAATATGAATGAATGTAAGAGTTTGAGTATAATCTTGAGATTGAAACCAACAATTGCATCAACTACATCAACATAAATAATCTGCAATAGTGAAAGGAAAGTTCACTCCATTGAACTTCTATTTAAGTAGATCACGTTATGTAATTTTATGCATTTAGAGACCTTTTGGATGGTTTTAATCTTTATGGATTAAGCATATACTTTGCTTTAATTTAAACGAATCTGATTAAAGTTACATATGTTAGCCCATACAATTTAATTATAAATCTTAAGTTCACATATGCCACATGTATAGCATGTATACCTTTGTGTTTGATCTTGCAGAAGCTCCTGACATTTAAATGAATCTGATTAAAATTACATATGTTAGCCCAGACAATTTAATTATGAATCTTAAGTTCATATTTGCCACATGTATAGCATGTATACCTTTGTGTTTGATCTTGCAGAAGCTCCTGACATTTACCTGATGTACCAACAAAAGCACGTAAGATTGTCACTGATCAAACTTGAGCTGTAAGAATAGAAATTAATTTTTTCTCTTATTTTATTAATATTTTTCAATTATACTTTACTATTTAGCTACAATGAAATAAGAATACTAAGTAAACCTTGAACGGTAAAAAGTATCTAAATTTTATGTTATTTATAATATTTCAGCCCAATAAACTTATTATCACCATTTTTTAGAGATCAAACCAAGAGACTTGGTAAATCAAAATTGACTTTTTGAAGATTCAAGAACTAATCACGCAAGAACTTATAGATACCTTGCGAAAACCTAAAGTTTTCATGCGAGAACATTCGTCCAGTATAAATAGATGTTTGCTATTGTTACTTAAACACTTGCACAATTTATGTTATTATAAAGCGTATGAATCAGTAGTAATACGAACAAAAAGTTATCTACTCTGTTGTCTTTCAAATTTGTGACTTGTGTGAGCTTGATAACCAATCAAATCATTATTTATTTCACATTTCATGGATTAAGATCGATCTATACGTGAAAATGCTAGTTCCTACATTTGGTAAGAGCAATAGGCGCTCGTGATCGAATTTTGGTTAGATTTGAAGCTTATTATTGAATAAATTATTAGGAATCAAGGTCGTTCTGAGGTTAAAACCACTAGTACAAAAAGAAGCAAACGGGGCAGGTAAAATGGCCATAAGGGGTGGTTTTTAACCCGCCTCATATGGCTACGCACCTTATGATATTTTATCATATGGGACGGTTGCATAAGGGGTGGTTTTTAAACCCCCCTTATGTACATCAATAAGGGGCGGTTTTTGAACCCCCTCTTATGTACATCAAAAGGGGCAGCTATGAAACCCGCCCCTTATGTTTATGTAAGGCCCCGTTCCCGGGCACCTCACAGTTGGTCATTCATTGCACATAAAATATATTAATGTACATTTCATTAAATACACAGTGGAATTACGTTAGCAAAAGCCATTCTCTATTAGTAAAAGATACTGTTGTTAAGCAATACAATAATATTCAAGTTACAAAAGATTGTTTAATTGCATTACAAAACAACAATATCATAACACGGGAATGGATGTCAGTCTTTCCCTGCTGAGTAGCTTCACCCTCGTGCTATCCTCAACAACTATTACCTGCCAACTAAAAAGGTATAAAAGTCAGCGTTGCTAAGTGAGTTCTAGTTTTATAAGTATTAAAATACCTTGTAAATATATATATATATATATATATATATATATGGAAATACTCTTTTTAGAAAAACACTTCTCTTACTCTTGTACGTGAGCACGCATCAACTATACAACAAGGTAATACTTTCTTTCTTTACTGTATGCCTTTGTTCATTTCGTACTCTTTTAACTTTATCTTTCACTGTCTATGTAGACCAATAAGCAATACCCTAAAATATATGCGCGGGGAAACTGGTGCTGGGCCTCTAGTCTCTCAATGGGCTCTGATTACTGTACACAAGGCTGACCCAGTCACCTAGGGTATGCTGTAAAGGTCCGCCAATCTTAATTGATTGGCCCTGTGTGCATCCTTTAGGGTAGCTAACTCGCATCGTAGTTGAGCTAACGACAACATGGTCGTGCACCTCCTATATGCTTGCAAGATTTTTAACATTTTAATTATGTTCAACTTTTCTTTATCATTAATCTTTCTCTTTGTTAAGAATAATACTTGCATGTATGATCATAGGCACACCACATAAGTGTCACAATAATAATCACTATGACCATAGGAACAACTTATAATAATGCAAATATAATAGCAATTAAAAACCTTAAGTCAAACTTGGGTCTAACTCTAATGATTCTGTTTTGCTCAAAATTTCAGAGAATTTTCTAAGTGTTCTAGGTGCATGAGCACTATGCAGACGCATGAGCACTATTTGGGCGTTTTAACACTTTAGGCGTATGGGCCAATCTCAGACTCATGGGCACTATTTGGACGTTTGGTCCATAGTTAGGCGTTTGAGTCAAAATCTTAGACGCATGGGCTACTATTTAGGCGGTTGGGCTTACACTTAATATTTCTAAGGCATTTTCTGGACGGTTGGGGCACTGATTGGGTGGTTGGGCCCTGTTTAGGCGTATAGGCTAACTTAAACCTTTCTAAGGCAAATTTTAGGCGGTTGGGGCACTGTTCAGGCAGTTGAGTAACCTGTTTGGCAAATTCTTAATATATTATCAGTCCCAATCACTTTTTTTTTACATGATCTAAGTTTAATAACACCATTCTAAGTATAACTAACATATAACAACCATTAGAACATCATCATGCATACATAGACACATACATGTATTCAAACAATTTTTGTAAAAATAGTTTTACATACATTTTCAGCCCCAAAAGTGTTTAAAACATGTAAAACTACGGGGTCTAGAACTCACCTTTGTTGTTCTCAAGTTTAAACTCTTCACTTGAGCTTCTCAAATGATTCTAACACCTAGAAACCCACCAAACACACATTCGAACACACATAAACACACATTAGCATATAACCGAGGCTAAGTCTAGCCATAAACAACTTAAAAACACTAAATCTTACTTTAAATCCGGTTTTCTTCTTGTTCTTCTTCAAAGATCCGAGTGCTCTCAGCCCTTTCTCTCTCTAGAAATCGACAGAAAGGTGAAAAGTGTCATGGCATGGGCGGCCATGCTACTTTTGTACAAAATTATATAATATTTTCTACTTTGGACATGTTTAGCCCCTCACTTTGGGTTAAATTACATTTCCTTCATTTTATTCTTCTTTTACATCTTTTAAGAATATCCGGGTGTTACAGTTTAAATGATAGGAAAAAATATTTTTATTATTTAATATCCAGAAATAATTTCGTGTACAAACCGCTTAATCAATCAAAAATTATCACATTGCGTATTAAATGTTTCATATATTAAAGTATCATACATTGTGTATCAAACGTTCAAAATCAATTCAATATACGACATCTAGACAAAAAGCACGTATATGCATATACACATAGACATACATGTATACAAAATCAATTCATTTTTTGCAAGATTATATGTATTTACACATATAAGCCTAAGAACACAGACCAACTACAAACTAAATTACCCAACCATAAAGACACATGATAATTACAACAGTTATAATAATACAAACACATATAAGACAAATTATAAAAGAACATACCAAAGACTAGGAACTATTCCGGATGGGTGCTTTGAGATGTCAACTGGTTGACTACCCTCCAATACTTGATCAACCATCAACCCTTTTATCCCCAATCACACCTTAAATCTTCAAACAAAAACAAAAACCCACGTAAGAATCTTAAAAACACAACTCACTACAGTACGATTTCATCATTTTACAACAATTTTTCATTATAGATCTATAAAATCAATAAAAGTTAGGTCTCGTAAATCACATCAAACAACTTAACATCTCTAAAATCAACAAATCACTTGCCGCTAAAGGGGGATCTTGTGAAGAATGAGGAGGTGTGAGAGAAATGCGAAGCTGCTAAAGATGTGGTGAAGGATATTGGGCTGTAGGGTTTCGTGGTGTTTTTAAATTTTGAAAAAGCTATAAGGGGCGGTGCAATTAAATACAAGGGGCGGTTTCACCTAATTTGTACTCATTTCAATTTTGAGAAAGCTATAAGGGACGGTCTAAAACCGCCTCTAAAGGTAACATAAGGGGCGGTCATAATACCCGCCCCTAAAGGTAACATGAGAGGCGGTCAAAATACCCGCCCATAAAGGTAACAAAAGGGGCGGTTTAGCCCAATTTGTACTTATTTAAATTTTGTGAAGGTTATAAATGATGGTTTTTTAGACCACTCTCCCCTTCAAAAAATTAGGTCTGCACCTTATATAACTTTTTATACTAGTGAACGACAATTGATTGATTTTTTATGATAGAAAGGGTGTTGAAGGGTTCGATAAATTATGGTTTTAATTTTAAGAATAATTAGATTTAAAAACGGTGTAATTGAAATGAATCAGGGATAATTAGGTGCACATTTGAACCTAACTAAAGTTAATTATGCTCTAGATTCAAACTAGGTTGTTGAAGTGTTCGAGGAGCTAATCATTTCGCAACAGATGGTTATTTAGCAAGTTGCCACTTGAAAGGTAAAGTTGTCGAGCGAAAGGTTTGCGAAATTTTTGATATTTTTGTTAAATTTCCAAAGTTCGATTTTGGATTCAGAAATGCCTGCTAATTCCAACATCAAGAACCTAAACGCTTCATTTAGTTTAGATAAAAAGATTGGCAAGAGTAACAAACCTACTAGACTTCTATATGAAAATGACTATGTTGATTGGGCTTATCATTTTGAAAACCATGTCATCTATACTGAACCTCTTATGTGGAGGTCCATCATGTATAGATCTTAAATACTAACATACAAGAACGAGGAAGGTAAAATGGATAAAAAGCCTAATTATTTACGGGATGAAGAGGATATGAAAAAGTTTGAGCTTGATGATAAGCCATATGCTGCAATCACTATGGCCTTGACCATTGAGATCTCTAACAATTCAAAGAATTCAAGTGAGCCAAAATTCTTTGGGATACTCTCAAAGCTCAAATCATAGGAAACAAGGTTATTAGAGAAAGCAAGAAAGGCATGCTTAATCAAGTATTTAACATGTTTAAGCATGTGATTGGGTAAATATTCAAAGTATAAATCACATGATTTTTCAAGCTTGTCATAAAAATTAAGAGTTCTAGGATTTCTTTGGAAAATATTGTTGTGAACAAGAAGTTGCTTAATTCTTTACCTTGCATCTGGAACTACAATTATACTTCAATTAAAAGGACTAAAGACTTATTCAATTTATCTATGATTGACCTGATTCCACCTATTTAATCTTATGAGATGAATGATAAATAAAGAGTTGTTAATATTATTTTTCTACAAAATCTATTTGTTGAAATCACTAGGCACAAAATTGCGTCACATTTGAGATCAACATGAACAGTTGTTTCATTTGACCTTTACAGTTTGTGATTTTTTTTAACATGAGCTACTTAATATGCAGCCATCCATGTATACGTAATTTATAATTAAACGTTAACTTTGTACTTAATATAATTGCTTTGCTCTGGATGGCGTCTTCTATAATCGCTACATTTGATCGTTCCGTCAATCTTGAGATTCCAAGTTTGAGGAAATAGAGACCGTATAAGGCCATTAATAAATAGCATACTTTGGCTTTGTACCCTTTATTAATAAATCCCTCCGGTTGGGACACGTAAACCACTTCTTTCAACTCATCATGAAGAAATGTTGATTTAACGTGAAGGTGGTGAACTTTCCACCCTTCTCAAACGGCTAGAGAAAGTATTAGTCTCCTTCATGCTCAGTGGAAAAGAACTCATTGAAATCAATACAATACCATACTGCTAAACATAGTAGTTGGCTATGACTCTGGCCTTGTATTTGATTAATTTCCCAGCTATATCTTTCTTTAGCTTGAACACCTGTTTGAGCTTGAGCATATATTAACTATTTTGCTTAAATAATTTTATGGCTTATCTTCTACAATTAAAAGTAATTCTTCATCTTGTTTCCATCAAATACATAATCACCAAACCATTTGAGTATCAATTGGTTTCAATGAATTTTCACAGTGGCATTTGCTCGAGATTATGTTTAAATAATTTAAATAAGGTGATTGCATGGTGGTGTTATAAGAAGTGAAAATAAACCAACAATGCACACGAAACACCAGAATAATGAGCTCATTGTGATTTATGTGTATATATGCTAGTTCATCTTAAGATTTCAAAAAGGAATTCAAGCTTAATAAATATGATAAAGGAGTTTGATATGACCAATATTGGAAAATTACAATACTTCCTTGGAATTGAAGTGAAACGACTACGAGACGGGATTTACGTATAAGAAAAAAGTACACAACTGATCTTTTAAACATGTTAGACGTGCTCTAATGTAAAGTAGAAAGCACATCTATGAATAGCAATGAAAACTTATCGACTAATGATGACAGAATTGACGTTGATGGCTATAGATAATGATGTCTTGTAGGCGGTCTACTTTAGTTCTGAAAAAAGAATCATGAGATATATCTACTGGGATAATTGAATATGGCATTGGGTATGGTAAATCATATAAGATTGAGTTGATGGGGGTATATAGGCATTGATGGGCGAGCTCCGCACAAGATATGAAAAATCTTTCAGCTAGTTAAATCTTGACTAGGTTGGGAGTTGTTTGTAAAAGCTTCAAAACACAGCCGGTGTTTGTTTAATCTAGCACGAAGGCTGAATATACAGTTTGTAGGAAGATGTATGAAAGATGATGTATAAAACCTACACACATACCTTCTTTCTTAGGCGAAGATTTCTCTAGCGTGCTCTCTCTCTCTCTCTCTCTTTATCTCTCTCTCTCTCTAGCGTGCTCTATCTCTCTAGCGTGCTCTATCTCTCTAGCGTGCTCTATCTCTCTAGCGTGCTCTCTCTCTCTCTAGCGTGCTCTCTCTATCTAGCGTGCTCTCTCTCTCTATCTTTCTCTCTCTCTCTCTCTCTCTCTCTCTCTCTCTCTCTCTCTCTTATGCTTCCTCTCCCCACTAAATTTAGCAAGATAGAAGTACAAGGAAAAAAAGGGCAGATTTTATTCTCTATATATAGGAAATTTTAGGGTTTTACCCTTTTCGCACCAACTTTCCTCTATCTTTTACCACTTTAAAAATTTAACCCCATATTTTAAACGTATCATTATTTTTATAAAAAAGTGGGGCGTGCACTTCGTAACCCGAAATATGGACATATAACTGGATCGGGTGTTACAACATTTAGAATCTAACCTACTACATATGTTAATTACATTGTATCTTAACTTTACTAACTTTACTAACTGAACATTGAACTAGATCGGGATCAAGTTAGGATTTGACGCTTCTTGTTCATCCCCATTAGTGTCTTCATCTCAAGTTTCATCTGAATGATCATCTTCCTTCCCAAAACACTGATTTTCCAATATCAAATGTATCCTTGATACAAAAAATTGTCTAGTCAATTTGAATTTCGAATCATTACATCATGAGTTGCTTTAACTCAACACATATCGGTTGAGTTTTCATTTTATTTTATTCAATGATACGTACCAATTGAGTGAGGGAACCGAAAATACACTTGCTATTGTTCCGTTGTGCCTTCACAATTGATTATGATTTTTCTGATTCCTCTCATAAACATCAAATCTTTGCCCCTATCTTGTTGTTTCATTTTTTTTGCTTCGTTGATGATGCCTAGCCTTCAACATTTGTTAATACATTTGTCTTCGGGTCTTCCACCTTTAAATCCTGTTTTTCTTTCTAATGTAATTGAGAAATATTTGTTACGATTTCATTCTGACTCTTGAATTCCGTCCGATCCTTTGTTCACTGCTTCTAGTCCTTTGGGCTAACCGGACCTTCCATTTGATTTCATGACATCTTTGTTTTTTCTTTCCTTTTTTCTCATTTATATACGAGTATCGTGATTTTTAGAACTTGTTGAAGCATCATATGACAATCAATTTACAAGTTTGGTTTAAGTGAATTTAAATAGAGATGTTGGAAGATAAGTTTAGCATTTAATAATAGAACTTATGTTAATGTAATTAGTTTATTATGTATATAATTGTTAGTATTCGAATGGGTCGGTTTGGGTAATATGGATAGCATTACCCGCCAAAAGTAACTGCCATATGACAGTTAATAACCGCCATTCTATCCCTATAAATAGGATGTGTTGTATCAATGTAAAGACATCGACATTCATATATTATTCCCTCCAAATCCATTGTGTGTGTTAGTGTATTTGCAATTGTGTAAAAGTGTGTGCAGTGGTGTCGATCAACA
>BJCO01660367.1:0-13828 GCA_018326465.1 Flaveria floridana | reverse complement strand
AGGAGGGTTGCATTCGTTGTACCCTCACCAGTGATAAAGTGATAAAGTATGCTCGAACAGGCAGGTCAGTAAGTCCTAAATTGGCATGACAATAATGGCCTGATCGAGTACGACAGTAAGTCCTTAATTGGCATGTCGGTAAAGTCCTAGGCGAGCCTAGGCACCGATAGTGACAGAGAATTGAAGGATAAAGAAGAGTAATAATTAACAATAAATGATAAAGTATTGATAAAGTGATAGCCTGTGTGTATTTATATTCTAATAGACAATGATTATTTTCAACTGATAAAGCTAATATCTCTTACGAAAGCTATTTAGCAAAGTAAACCTAGAATTCACTCAGCGAAGCTGACTTTTGTATGCATATCAGTTGACAGGTAAGAGTTAGAGTTATGGAATAGAGGCATAGGACTGAAGCTTCTTGGCACTAGAAGATTGGCATCCCTGATGAAGAAAAGCTAAACAAAGGACTCTTAAATGGTTTTGAGGATTAAAGACAATGTTTATATTTTTCTTGTAATGAATTGAAATGACAGTATTTTTCCGCTGCAATATATATTTTATACATATATGAGTAAATGATTGTTTTAAACCAATGTTATGTTGTGAATGACCAACTGTGAGGTTCCCCTGAGAAAGGTGGGCCTTACAATGAACCCTAGAATGATCAAATCCAAAATTGAACATCAATTCGATGTTGTTAACCAAATTAAACATAGGGCTTTGATTCCTCATGTAAAACCGAGTGTGTATGAGGGTTTGATTACCTGGGTTTGCTTTGAAATGATACTAAGAACACACGATGAACAAGTCGCGGCCGAAGGTGCACGATTTGTTGTGTAATCGTTGATGATAATCCAATTAAACTTGTGGGTAGCTTCTAATGATGAATAGGACTAAAAGCCCCTTATCAATTCCAGTTTAATTTGCTCGGAAGACGGGTTTCGATTGGAATGCAGGTTGCGACGAATGTGGTAATCAAATGTGAGTTGCGATCGATTAAGTGTAGTTAAATGATTGCTTGGGTTCATTTAATTGGATTATTATTGAGATTTAATGTCCGAACGGTTATGGAGTTAAAGGGCGATCGGTTATGTATCTGATTGTTTAGTAACAGGTGATTAAACGCGATTAATGGGTGTATTCAAGTTCGAATCATGTTCTTAAACGATTTGGAACGGTTTTTGGGTTGAGAATCAACTGAAATCGATTGTTTTTGGGGTGGCCGGAGTCGGCCGGAGGGTGGTCGGACTTGGGCCGGAAAAAAGGGGTGAAAGGGAAGGGAAAGTGGGATTTTAATTTTACACAAACAGCCCCTCGACTTTTGAATGTTTATTATTTTATGCTTAAACTTTCTTTTAAAGTTTATAAATTGATAAACAACCCTCCTAACTTTCTGAATTTAAGTTTTAAACATATTTAAGTTTAATAACCTTATAAATTGTTATAAGTTTTATTGTTATTGTCAATATTATCATTATTGTTACCATTACTATTATTGTTAACATTATTATAGCTTTTTAATATTATTATTATTATCATTACCATTACCTTAGTTATTATTATTATTATTAGTAATATTATTATCATTTATTATTATGTTCAGTTTAATAATTAAACTTTTAACTTTTAAATTAAAGAATTAATGATAACAAATAAATAAGCATAAACAAGCACTCAAAGTTTCATAAATGACATAAATGGTCCTTACAAGAATATAACGGAGTTAACTTTTATTTAACAAAAATCCAAAAGGTTACATCCGGTGTTCACATTTCATCTCCATCAGAGGTACCACCATAGATGTGGTCCTCTGCTCATGTGGTTCACCAACAATCGTTCACACGTCGTGGACACAAGTAAACTCTAGGCGTCAGTTTTTTTGCTTCACTCGAAGGGGTAAGTTCTTAATTCGATGTATAGGTTAGTAAACCACAAGCAGCAAGGGAATCAGACTATCATATGCTCTAATTGATCAAATATCTCAAAAGGTCATGTTTGTAACTATTGAAAATTATTTCTATATGTTCTTTTTAGTGCTCACTTTAAGAGTTTTGGAGGATCACTTCATGTCTTCATGGCAACATTAGCAAATGACAAACTGGGAAGACAGTTATGGGTTTATTGCATGGTTGACCTACCAATGTGTCAAAGATATGTCATATCATCCCTGGGCTTTTGAACTCAATCAACGAGCATGAAAGAAATAACAAGAGGTTGAAAATCGTATGTTATTTGGTTTTGTCTTATTGTGTATCATCTTTGTACTTGAATGATTTAATTAATTGAAATGAAATTTACATCGTGTTCTACTCTTCTTAGTTTGATGCAATTTACATATGGGATGATGGAATCAACATGTTGCTTGTTGATGAAATTACTCAAATACAAGAAAGATCAAACTCAAGATAGAACATCAAAGAACTCGATTATCTTGATTACTACCGATTACAGAAGAATGAATGATAAGAATGTGTATCCGAATGAGCTAACAAACTTAAACTATCGGATATATACACAAACAAGAGAGTTAACTAACAATTAACAAACTAGTTACAATAGAAGACTTCAATTTCTATTATTGACATAACTGGTCCCTGTACTTCTTACTTGACTTTATTTCACCATTATTCAACATTGCTTCATTATTATCTTGTTTCATATAATATGATACAATTGCTAGCATCACATTTTACACTTGAGAATGAAGGGAACTGGAATAATATGATGCTTGATGTGTTAAATGTGATTAGTTTTCTAATTTGGTAAAGCCTGATGAGGGTATTGATATGTTATTCCTATCAAACACAACAATATTTGTTAACTTGAAGCTAAAAGTGTCAATTTTGACCTGTATGGACTAATTTGGGCTAGGTCCATTTCAAATGGGTCAAATTAAGAAGAAAGTAGCTAAAAAAACTTGAATTTAAGCCAAACACTAAAAACTAATGGCAGTCTCACGTGACAATTAAAAAGTAGGGGTTTGTCTTTTTATATGTTAAATTTACTTAAATGTCCTTCAATTAATGGATGTTTAATTTGTTTTTTTAACGGTGTTAATTTTTTTTAGATGAAAATGATAACATTTTAAAATTTTGGAAAGATCAGTGAAAAAAAGTTTATTTTGGATGTAAACGACAAATTTGAGCAAACCATGAGAAAGAAAATGACAATTTACTCTATTACAAATTCAACAAAGGTATGATCAAAATATATTAGATTAAAAAGTGAAGAAATACGAGCAAAAATATAGCTATGCCTCTAATTATTGAGCCGGCTGGCACATTAAGTCCACAAACGTATCCAAGACACATGTTACATACGAAAATTATGAAAATTATGAAAATTATGAAAATTATGAAAATTATGAAAATTATGAAAATTATGAAAATTATGAAAATTATGAAAATTATGAAAATTATGAAAATTATGAGTTAACTATATGTAACCTCATGTTAAATATGTAAAATTATGAGGTTTATGTACGTAACTAATTCAAGTTAAATATATGTAATCAGTTTTCATTCTGTCATAAATGAAAAGACTTTAATAAAAAACTTATAGTTAACTAAAATAATGGACCGGCACCGACAGGTGTGAATAAGAGCTCTTTGGCTTTAAGGTCACAAGTTTGAATCTTACTTTAACAAAAAAATTTGCAACCATTAATAGGGATTTCCAGTGAGCTCTTCATGCATATGGAAGTCAAGACATTTTACAAGCTAGTCAGTTTCCTCCTGGAATGAGTTGACGCCATCCTCAAGCATCAAACTAAAGATTAATGGTTGAAATTCCGTCTGAGGTATGGACATACTTGGGTTATGAAAAGATATGCCACTGAACAAGAATTGTTATCACCGTTAAGAAAATAGTAGGTAATAACTTACTCAAATACTTCTTAAATAATTTATTAGTTATGATTGACAAAAGTTAGTTTTAACAAGTTCTAAGATCAATATAGCCGATTTTTTTTTTAAAAAAACAGTATGTTTTAAAAAAGAAAAGTGAAAAACAGTAAGAAAATGGAGAGAAAATAGATAGTGGTCTTACCGTGATTACCAATGGCGGTTCCTTCACAACAATTTTCTCCCCAATTATTTTTTGTCATAAACCGCCATTGTCAGGCGCAGTTCTTTGTTCTTTGTTTTCTGACCAAACTCCTCCGATCAAGCTACTCGTCCACTACGGTGTTAAAAAAACGATGTTAAAAAGTGGGTAAAGAAGGAACACCGGTGGCAGTGGCGGTTCCTTCTTTAATTAAAGATGGCAGTTGCGGTAGCTTTAATTTAATCCAAGATACCCAATCACCACCAAAGGAGGAACAATCCCTGCCACCGACGGTTCCTTCTTTACATTTTTTAACACCGTTAGTGAACGGCGGGAGGAGCTTGGCCGGAGGAGATTGGCCTGGTCTGGCCAGAGGAGATTGGCCTGGTCTGGCAGGAAAATCCAAGAACCGTCATTGTCAGGCGCGGTTTCTGACAAAGATGATTGGGGTGAAAGTGGCAGTGAAGGAACCGCCATTGCTACCGGGGGTAAGATCATTTTCTCTTTTTTTTTAGAATTTCTTACCGTTTCTCACTTTTTTTAAATAAACATACCATTTAAAAAAATCCAATATAGCCCAGTATATATCATTTCTCTCCATATATAGCTAAATGATCATATACTAACCCATTTTTATATTACTAACTCATAAACTCAATTTGATTGATTAGTTTATTTTAATGAATGGTCATATGATTAAATGTGATTATCTTATTAAAAATAAGTTGCTTATACTGGTTGGTGGTTATAATAGTAGTTGATTTTTTTTCGTTGTAATTAAAAGAGATTCCATCTATCTATTCTTATTTTCAAAAAGAAATCCAACCCCCCCCCCACCCCAAAAAGGAAAAAAGCTTAACAACTATCTTATAGAATAATATTTTTTATAAAATTACATTATTAAATAGTACATATTTTTATCTTTTAAATCGCTTAGAGTGTCGTTTAAATCTTTGATTTCTTTGCCATGGAAGGTATTGAATGTTGTCATTTGACTTTTAAGTGTACAAGCTTGTTTTAGACGTTTGTGAAGTAGGTGTACAACTGAGGTGATGCTACAAGACAAGAGGTGTACATGTATCTTGAATCACTTTTGACTTTTGAGATAGGGGTACAAGTGAGGTGAGCGCATAAAGGGTGTGGTACAAATTTTAAAGTTTCTTAAAACATAGTAAGAAAGTTTCTTAAGCCATGGTAAGAAAGTTGCATATATGTAACTTACTTTCTCGTCATTTTTGTTCCTCAGGATTTAAGTTAAAGCTACGAACATTAATTTAAGCAACATTTCTGCAAGCTTGCTATTATAGTTTTTTGCAACTACTCTTTCATATTATACAACAACATATTCCTAGCGATATATAAACCATATTTTTCATTAGCTCTAGTATTCATTCCAACAACTTTCTTCTTTGGAGTTAACATTGATCAGTACTTTGTTAGAAGCGCGGGGAAACTAGAACTTCAAGCGGACTTGCCTTAACATTCGTTATTCCAATGCTCGCAGTCATATCAACCGGTTCACCATCTGGAGTTGACATCTCAAAGTTTTGTAGTAAAGTGGCTAAAACTATGTGTAACATTTGTAATGCCAACCGTACCCCGGGACAAAACCTTCTTCCCGCACCGAAAGGGATCAACTCAAAATCCACTCCCTTAACATCTACACCCTTATGTTTCGCGGTTAAAAACCTCTCGGGTTTAAACTCACACGGGTCTGACCATATGTTTGGATCGCGGTGGAGCTTCCACATGTTGATCATTAGCCATGTGCCTTTTGGGACATGGTAGCCTGCTATGGTGCAATCTTCTGAAAAGGCTCTTGGACCTCCAAGGAACGCAGCGGGGTATAGTCGCAATGTTTCTTTTACTACGGCTTCAAGGTAGACTAGATTCGTTATATCTGATTCGTTTACTTGTCGACCTTTGCCCACATGCTTGTCTAGCTCTTCTTGAGCTTTTCTAAGAGCGTCGCGGTTGTTTAGTAGCAACGAGAGCGCCCAAGTTAGCATGACAGTGATCGTATCCGCACTATTAACGATAAGAGTCTGCAAAACAAATCATTAGTATGGATAAACACATGACAACTTTGTCTACATAATATAAACAAACGTTTGTACAGTTAAGTTGTACATACCATGCAGGTGGCTTTAATAACTGTATCCTTATCATAACCCGCCAAGCCGTTAGCTTCAATCACGGATATCATCACATCAATGAAGTCTGTTTCGGTTGTAGTATCGCGATATGCCCTCTTCTCGTGATGCTCCTTTAACCATTTTGTGACCATAGAATCCAGTTCTGCAGCTACTCGTTTCATGGTCTTCTGATGTCCACCCAAATCCAACCATCCAAGAAAAGGAAAAGCGTCTCCAACCACATATCTCCCCAAGTAATGAAACCACTCCCTCATCAATTCCCTACGGTTCTTCATTTCGTCGTCATCTTCATCGTCGACATCTCTTGTGTATCGCTTACCAGCGACTGTTCGAAGAACTACATTCATATTCAATTCCCAAAACCATTTCTTCATTTCCACCAACACTTTCCCTTCCTCATCTCTTTTCTCCTTCCAAATCTTAAGTATGTTATTGATCGAGTTTTCAAGTTCGAAAACTCGAACAAACTTAAGCTTCTCAAGCCTACTTGAAGACAACAGTTCTTTAGAAATGATCTTACGGATTGCGAGCCAATAGGGACCATATGGAGCAAACGAGAAAGAAGCATAGTCATATGCCAAGATCTTTGCAGCAAGGTACTTGGGACGGTTGGAAACGATCGAATCATGGGTGGTGAAGATCTCCTTAGCGATCTCCCAGTTACTGACCACCAAAACTCTTCGAACGCCCAGCCGAACGGTGAATATGGGTCCGTATCGGTCAGCCATGGATGCTAAGGCTACATGGGGAAGATCAGATGAACCACTAAGAAGGTTGAAGTGGCCTATTATAGGCCACGAACCACTTGCTTCAGGTGCATTACTAGTGTTTTTAGTGGTTTTGTGGATCAATAGTAAGCAGCAGAGGGCTAGAGTTATTGCTAAACCTTCAATGATGAGGGTGTAACTATCTTGCAATGAGAAAAGACTCATGGTGCATGTATCTGTGTGTTTGTTATATCGATTTATGCAGATATATATAGAAGGAAAAACGTCACCATAGTTGTCACTTTTATACGTGTTAGAAGCACGTCCAAGAAAATTTATAAATATGCGTAACATAGTTTGATCATTGAAAACGCTCAATGTACTACATCACTTACGTACCATATTCAACTTTCTCAAAATGCGTGTATTCTATGCGGTTAGTTTTCTAATTTTAGAACTTTCTTAGCTTAATATTTAAAAGAGAGAAATGAACTCAAAACAATGTAAAAATTCTACTTATATGACTGGCTATGGGTTCATATAACTGTTGTTATACGCTTGAACCAAGTAAAAAAAACATAGAATTATGTATGAAATCATCTATTTGAATTATAACTTGTTTTTTAGCTGTCACATCGTGTCGTGACATCATACGCGGTGTGATAGAGTACTATAGACAACAATTGATCGGATTATGTTGAATGGATATAAGTATATATAATGGCCTGTGAGTCATCGTACCAAGCTTTATAGACATGAAATATTAATCTCACTTGAACTTCATGATATGTTAGAGTTAATTCTTATCTTGATCCTATGTGTAATATTTTCATTGGTCCGTTAAACCTCAAAAGTACATGTAACTTAACTATTGGATGGTTTGAATTAACTCTCATTCAAAAAAGCCTACATGGCGTCCATTACTGTAAAATTTTATAAGAAATCTTCAATACAAACCCAAAATAAGTGAGAGTCTCGGTATATATACCGATTCCTCTCTACGAATACACCCAAAGAGATTCACCCAAATGTGGTGAACTCGGTACAAAGAGCGTGAATGCAGCAGATATCCAACAGGGTAGAAGAAGACTGCACTGATCAAGTGCAGCGATGAAGAAGAAGAAGCAGCCGACCGAAGAAGCGGCTATCAATTTTGTATATGTCGAATGGGTGGTGAAACCCTAAGACCGAGTGAGATGTATATAATCTCACCAAGTTACACTCAGCCCCCTTTAACCTTGTGATTTGTCACCTTTAGCCCTTGCTATATCCTGCAATGACAATTAGACATAAAACTAGAAATGAAAACAGAGATAACGACATGTTACAGATGAATTGATTCAATAATTTTAACAACTACAGTATGTTGAATCAATTTATCAATCTTGATCACATGTGTAACATTCCATGGGTATAAAACCTAAAAAATACGTGTAGTTTAACTACTGGTGGTTTGAATTAATTATCCTCCAAAGAGGTAAACTGGCGACGGTGTGATTGAGCAGTGATCGATGGCGTTCTAGTCACCAACATTGATGGCTATAATACTTTTATTTTTGAACGACGACTTTCATTTTTGAGTGTGTGGCGGTCGTATCTCCGACAAGTCAAAGATCTATTACCCCTCTATGCCTGATTAATACGTTGTCTGAACCGGGCCCGAGGGTTCAGAGAAGGGGCTTGACGTTCCTCGGGAAACCATGAAGCCTACTGTCACTTAACAATAGTTACGTTGCTACACGAGTCGAAACCTGCTATTGTAACGCATTCCGGGACTAAAACCTGAGTTGGCTTGGATTTGAACTCACGAAGTGAGGGTGAAAACTTCATTGTCTTACCAACTCCACTAAGGGATCTGGTTGCTAGCTATAATACTGAATAAATAAACTTTTCTTTTTGCTATTTTTTATTTTTTAAACAGCTCGTAATAACTTCTATTAACAGCTCGTTAACACCCATCATATCACTATATATAACAAATAGAAAAGATTATAAATAGTGAAGGTAATGTTTTTCTCAATGTCACCACAATCATTTTTTTCTTCAAACTAATAAAAAAACCTACTTTATTTTTTTGTAATTTTGTATTTAAACGTTTAAGAATTTTTTAAAATTAAAAACAACACTTTCTCTCTTTCCCCTTTTTTCTAATTGATACCTATTTATTTTTTTTTAATTTTATACTTAAGCCTTCAAATTGTGTCAAATTTACATTTAATCACCTGAACTTCTTTTAAATTTTATAGTTAAGCCTTCGAGTTAGGTCAAATTTACATTTAATCATCTAAACTTTTTTTTAAAATTTTATACTTAAGTATTCAAGTTGAGGGCGGGCCTTGGCGCAGCGTTAAAAGCTGTTCCTAAGGGACCGAAGGTCTCAGGTTCGATCCGTGGAAATGGCCTCCCCACAAAATGTGGGGGAAAGACCGCGTACATCTTTCCTTAAATGGGACGGACCCTCCCTGGACCCTGCGAAAACGCGGGAGCTCTTTGGAGCACCAGGTACTTAAGTATTCAAGTTATGTCAAATTTACATTTAGTCACCTAAACTTTTTTTTTAAGTTTTATATATAAGTATTCGAGTTTTGTCAAAATTTCTTTTAACCAGTTTATAATAAATCTCGTTAATTATAGTAAAGTTATAATTTACGTATTCGTTATTTTTCTTTTCTATTTTGAGTTATTTATTTTTTTATAGTTTTTTTTCTATTACACTTTCTTATCAGTGTTTCGCACGTAATCTTTTTTTGGATGATTAGTACTAACGTATAAATTAGCAAATTAAATCTTTTAACTTTTATAATCCCATAAACTATCATTGTGACATTCTCGTATACACTAAAATCGTACCGTGGCGAAGCGCATGTCTAATCTGCTTGTGATACTTAATAAATGGGATTTTTATTTATTTTTCCTTCTTAAGATTATAAATTACATATTTCTCCATCATTTACATATTTTCTCTTCTTAATACATATAAATATATATTTATCCATTTCATTAAAATTAGCCTATTGAATAATTATTTTATCTTGTTTTTACCAAGGGACTTCTACGTATTGATGTTTTGTTATTATAGTTGTTTAAAACTTTGACAATTGTGTTTTATATTTAGGTATATAGCTTTGATTATGGGTGAATTATTGTTCTAAAATAAAGTTTTAACTTTTGTATTTGAAGTTGTAATTTTAGTACTATTACTTATATAGAGAACTTGAGCTTGAGAAAATATATGATTGATGTTCTTAGGAAGAAAAATATGTAAAAATATAAAAGCAATAATTATTCAATAACTAAGTGGATTTCTTAATATTAGAACTCGTTTAAATAAAATTACACTTTAAAACTAACAAGGCATTAAGGCATTATTGGTTCAAACAAACAAACAAACAAACATACCCAGTACATCCCATTTAAGGGTAGGGTCTGGGAGAGGTAGGTGGTGACGAGTCTCTCCTCTATATTAGGGGATAGAGAGACCGCTCCCAAGATGACCCCCGACTCGATAACAATAGCAATATCAATAACAAGCATATTATATAGCATACAACACATATGTATATATCACATAAAGATTTAGATAGTGTATACATCAAATAAGCGGCATATTTCACCGATAAAGGGCAGATGTGGAATACCTACACATCACGCAAGGGGTCCCGCATCATATCTTCCTTTACTCTACCTAGCCACAGATCCTACTAAAAGTCCTTAATTTTAATTCTACGTCTCCACGCATTCTTATCCTCGATCATGTGATCAGAGAGGTGCAAGTCTACCATATCTCGACTAATTATCTCGTCCCAAGTCAACCTAGGTCTTCCTCTACTCCTCCTACCCTTTAAGTTGAAGTTCTCTACTGCTCTAACAGGCGCTGCCATCGATATCCTCTTCACGTGCCCAAACCATCTTAATCTTCCCTCTCGTATTTTATCTGTGATACAAGCCACCTCTAGCCTCTGTCGAAACACGTCGTTCCTTATCCAATCCAGTCTTGTGTGTCCACACATCCACCTCAGCATTCGCATTTCCGCTACCTCTATTTGTCTCTCGTGCGATTTTTTTATGCCCCAACAGTCTGTTCCGAATAACATAGCTGGACGTACTGTCACTCTGTATAGTTTTCCTTTTGGTTTTACTAGAAACCTCTTATCACACAGAATCCCTGATGCTGCTCTCCACTTACACCATCCTGATTAAATAAGACAATATTGGTTTAATAGCTTTAAATAGCCCGGCCACCTACATGTTTTTCACTTGGCTTGGTAACTCACAAGTTTTTTACAAAAACTGTGTAAGCGTTAAATTTATTTATCAAAATAGCGTAGATGAAAAAATCTTTATTAAAAATTATAAAATAGTGTAGTTTTGAAACTTTAATAATTCTCACTCTTATTATTTTCAGTTAGTTTGAAAAAAAAATATTTTTTAATGTTTTTGAAAATTCTTTTAGAAATGATATTTTTAAATTTCTGGAAACATTTTAAAATAGAACTTTTTAATTTTTTTAAAAAATAGGTTCAAATACAAAATGTATTTTTACTACAAAGTGTGAGAAGACACAATGAGCCAAAAAAAAGTCACAAAAAAATATATCTTACAATCTAAATCGAATTTTAAAAAATTAATTTCGAGTTTTTGTTCCCCTAGCCGTACTCACTAAAAAAATATAAGAAGAATAAAAAATAAAAAATAACATTTTTTATTGTGTCATTTATTAAAGACACAATGACGTCATTGTGTCATTATAAAAAACACAATGATGTCATTGTGTCATAAAAAGACACAATGAAAAAAAATTTATTTTTTTATTTTTTCTGAAAGAGGATTACGAGAGAAACAAAGACTCCGAATTAATTTTTTGAAATTCGATTTAGATTGTGAGACATAACTTTTTTATGACTTTTTAGTCTCATTGTGTTTTATCCCACTTTGTAGTAAAAATACACTTTGTAAAATAACCTCACACTTTCAAAAATTAATTAATTAATTAATTCTCTCAAAATGTTTTACAGAAAAAGTTTTTAAAATGTTTTAATCACAATATTAAGACGAAAATATTTTTTGATTTTATTTAAATGTATTGAGATCAAAATGATATTTTGTTTATTTAAGAGATTTTAGATAGATATGTTCTTTATTTCAGTAACTTGTTTAGAAATGTGTTTTAGAGTGTTTAATCATTATATTTATAAACTAGTAAAAAACTCGTGCGATACGACGGTGACAACAATTTACCTCACGGTACTTGAAATGTTAGTTTATTAATATTCTCCTAATATATTGTATAGTATATTTTTCAGTTTTCTTTATCATAGCATCGATTTGGTTTGTCTTTTCCTTTAAACCCACATGATGGAACGGAGGCAACAACTTACAATGTTGTACTCGTTTTCTGTTAATTTATTAATCTTCTCGTGATATGGTACTTCTGCTAGTTTCTTATTCGTAGCATCGGCCATTCAACCAGTTTAGTCGTTACCTATTAATTTAACAATACTCTCATAATATATTGTATAGTACTTTTATTAGTTTTCTTCTTCGTAGCATTGATTTGATCAGTCTTTTGTTTGAAACCCACACGATGGAACGCCGATGACGTTTTGCAATGTTGTACTCATTTTATAGTTAATTTAGCAATCTTCTCGTGGTATGGTGCTTCTGGTAGTTTTCTTCTTCATAGCGTCGGTGATCCAACCAATTCGGTTACACATGTTTGGACCGAACACAATTAAGCTGGTCGGCTATTGAAGAACTGGAAAATATATTCGTACCGAATCAAACCAATGCTTAAAATACTAAACTACGGCCGAGAAAAAATAATAGACAAGATAAAATTTGTACCCGAATATTGTTTATTTCGTAGAAGCTATATAGAGACATACACACCATGTAGGACACCCTATATAATTTTAGGACCCTCTCATAAGCATTAATCATCCCTTGGGTTTCTTCCATAGAATGATGTAAGATGGAGAAAATATATATCAATTTTGGTTTAAAAGTTATGCAATAGTTAACCCCAAAACCTCTTGCAATTCTTAAATGTTGGTGTAATTACTTTTCTATTGTATTATAATTTCTTCCCATTAAAAAACCATTAAAGCTAAGCTCACACAAAAGACCATCAGAGGTAGATGGTATGTGTAAATATCATGTCCTTTTGGTTGACCCACTTGCAGATTTCTCTACAATTATCTATCTATATAAAAGCGTAATGCTAGCTACAGTATCCGTTTTGTCTTCTTCTGGTATAACTATTAAAGGCCTATGTACATGCAATTAAAGCAAGTGTTGGTCGTTCTTTTTCCCATGTATCTACCATTTATCTACTATATTTCTTCCCATGCATCCGCTCAATCTTCATGAACTGCACATCAATGGAGGGTGAAGCAAAGCAACAATATCTTTCTGTTTCGACTTTGCTTTTGCATCAAATTTGGATTTCGGTGGAGCTTTGCTCCCGTCCTTTGATGCCAATGATTTGGATTTCTTTAAAGCAAAGGTTCTAAAAGATACGAGCTGATAAGCTATCAAATTCGTTATTCTACTATGCAAAGGTAGTGATGATATAAGAGTTAATTTCGCCGATGCACAGTCGACGGATTGAAGAATGAAATGAAACAATTTCTACAACATGGGTGGAGGACCACGATGGGTTTTTTCAAGTACAAAAATGGGGTGTAGATCGAGGAGAGCAAATTTGTAATTTCCAAAGTGATGTTTATGTTGTATTTATAATAGCATTTATTAGTTTGTAATGATATCAAAACTTTTAAATAAACCAATGTTTTGATCAAAGAAAAATGTTGCTATCTAAAAAGGAAATAATCATTTTTCTTCCTCACTACTTTATGGTTCAAGTTATTTATTGTCGAATCGGATGCTTTGTTTTCATTAAGGCTAATATATATATAT